>RXON01004601.1:0-87394 GCA_009667805.1 Leptobrachium leishanense | reverse complement strand
GATTGTAAACTCCTGTGAGCCGGGCCCTCTGCTCCTCTAGATTGTAAGCTCCTGTGAGCCGGACCCTCTGCTCCTCTAGATTGTAAACTCCTGTGAGCCGGACCCTCTGCTCCTCTAGATTGTAAACTCCTGTGAGCCGGATACTCTGCTCCTCTAGAGTGTAAACTCCTGTGAGCCGGACCCCTGCTCCTCTAGATTGTAAGCTCCTGTGAGCCGGACCCTCTGCTCCTCTAGATTGTAAACTCCTGTGAGCCGGGCCCTCTGCTCCTCTAGATTGTAAGCTCATGTGAGCCGGGCCCTCTGCTCCTCCAGATTGTAAACTCCTGTGAGCCGGACCCTCTGCTCCTCTAGATTGTAAGCTCCTGTGAGCCGGGCCCTCTGCTCCTCTAGATTGTAAACTCCTGTGAGCCGGACCCTCTGCTCCTCTAGATTGTAAGCTCCTGGGTGTCCTCTGCTCCTCTAGATTGTAAACTCCTGTGAGCCGGACCCTCTGCTCCTCTAGATTGTAAGCTCCTGGGTGTCCTCTGCTCCTCTAGATTGTAAACTCCTGTGAGCCGGACCCTCTGCTCCTCTAGATTGTAAGCTCCTGTGAGCCGGGCCCTCTGCTCCTCTAGATTGTAAGCTCATGTGAGCCGGGCCCTCTGCTCCTCCAGATTGTAAACTCCTGTGAGCCGGACCCTCTGCTCCTCTAGATTGTAAGCTCCTGGTTGTCCTCTGCTCCTCTAGATTGTAAACTCCTGTGAGCCGGACCCTCTGCTCCTCTAGATTGTAAGCTCCTGTGAGCCGGGCCCTCTGCTCCTCTAGATTGTAAACTCCTGTGAGCCGGACCCTCTGCTCCTCTAGATTGTAAGCTCCTGTGAGCCGGGCCCTCTGCTCCTCTAGATTGTAAGCTCCTGTGAGCCGGACCCTCTGCTCCTCTAGATTGTAAATTCCTGTGAGTCGGGCCCTCTGCTCCTCTAGATTGTAAGATCCTGTGAGCCGGACCCTCTGCTCCTGTAGATTGTAAACTCCTGTGATCCGGAGCCTCTGCTCCTCTAGATTGTAAACTCCTGTGAGCCGGACCCTCTGCTCCTCTAGATTGTAAGCTCCTGTGAGCCGGACCCTCTGCTCCTCTAGATTGTAAGCTCCTGTGAGCCGGACCCTCTGCTCCTCTAGATTGTAAGCTCCTGTGAGCCAGACCCTCTGCTCCTCTAGATTGTAAACTCCTGTGAGCCGGACCCTCTGCTCCTCTAGATTGTAAGCTCCTGTGAGCCGGATACTCTGCTCCTCTAGATTGTAAACTCCTGTGAGCCGGACCCTCTGCTCCTCTAGATTGTAAGCTCCTGTGAGCCGGACGCTCTGCTCCTCTAGATTGTAAACTCCTGTGAGCCGGACCCTCTGCTCCTCTAGATTGTAAACTCCGGTGAGCCGGACCCTCTGCTCCTCTAGATTGTAAGCTCCTGTGAGCCGGACCCTCTGCTCCTCTAGATTGTAAACTCCTGTGAGCCGGACCCTCTGCTCCTCTAGATTGTAAACTCCTGTGAGCCGGAGCCTCTGCTCCTCTAGATTGTAAACTCCTGTGAGCCGGACCCTCTGCTCCTCTAGATTGTAAGCTCCTGTGAGCCGGACCCTCTGCTCCTCTAGATTGTAAGCTCCTGTGAGCCGGACCCTCTGCTCCTCTAGATTGTAAGCTCCTGTGAGCCAGACCCTCTGCTCCTCTAGATTGTAAGCTCCTGTGAGCCGGACCCTCTGCTCCTCTAGATTGTAAACTCCTGTGAGCCGGACCCTCTGCTCCTCTAGATTGTAAACTCCTGTGAGCCGGATACTCTGCTCCTCTAGATTGTAAGCTCCTGTGAGCCGGACCCTCTGCTCCTCTAGATTGTAAACTCCTGTGAGCCGGACCCTCTGCTCCTCTAGATTGTAAGCTCCTGTGAGCCGGACCCTCTGCTCCTCTAGATTGTAAGCTCCTGTGAGCCGGACCCTCTGCTCCTCTAGATTGTAAGCTCCTGTGAGCCGGACCCTCTGCTCCTCTAGATTGTAAACTCCTGTGAGCCGGGCCCTCTGCTCCTCTAGATTGTAAGCTCATGTGAGCCGGGCCCTCTGCTCCTCCAGATTGTAAACTCCTGTGAGCCGGACCCTCTGCTCCTCTAGATTGTAAGCTCCTGTGAGCCGGGCCCTCTGCTCCTCCAGATTGTAAACTCCTGTGAGCCGGACCCTCTGCTCCTCTAGATTGTAAGCTCCTGGGTGTCCTCTGCTCCTCTAGATTGTAAACTCCTGTGAGCCGGACCCTCTGCTCCTCTAGATTGTAAGCTCCTGGGTGTCCTCTGCTCCTCTAGATTGTAAACTCCTGTGAGCCGGACCCTCTGCTCCTCTAGATTGTAAACTCCTGTGAGCCGGACCCTCTGCTCCTCTAGATTGTAAACTCATGTGAGCCGGGCCCTCTGCTCCTCTAGATTGTAAGCTCCTGTGAGCCGGACCCTCTGCTCCTCTAGATTGTAAACTCCTGTGAGCCGGACCCTCTGCTCCTCTAGATTGTAAACTCCTGTGAGCCGGATACTCTGCTCCTCTAGATTGTAAACTCCTGTGAGCCGGACCCTCTGCTCCTCTAGATTGTAAGCTCCTGTGAGCCGGACCCTCTGCTCCTCTAGATTGTAAACTCCTGTGAGCCGGGCCCTCTGCTCCTCTAGATTGTAAGCTCATGTGAGCCGGGCCCTCTGCTCCTCCAGATTGTAAACTCCTGTGAGCCGGACCCTCTGCTCCTCTAGATTGTAAGCTCCTGTGAGCCGGGCCCTCTGCTCCTCCAGATTGTAAACTCCTGTGAGCCGGACCCTCTGCTCCTCTAGATTGTAAGCTCCTGGGTGTCCTCTGCTCCTCTAGATTGTAAACTCCTGTGAGCCGGACCCTCTGCTCCTCTAGATTGTAAGCTCCTGGGTGTCCTCTGCTCCTCTAGATTGTAAACTCCTGTGAGCCGGACCCTCTGCTCCTGTAGATTGTAAACTCATGTGAGCCGGACCCTCTGCTCCTCTAGATTGTAAACTCCTGTGAGCCGGGCCCTCTGCTCCTCCGGATTGTAAGCTCCTGTGAGCCGGACCCTCTGCTCCTCTAGATTGTAAGCTCCTGGGTGTCCTCTGCTCCTCTAGATTGTAAGCTCCTGTGAGCTGGGCCCTCTGTAAATTCTCGTGAGTCGGGCTCTCTGCCTTATTTTCTGTCAGTGCCCCTCCCGAGACTAGTCTCTGGATCCGCCCCTGGCTCCCCTTCTACAGGAACAACGCGGTACTGCAGTAATACGAATGAGATTTAATACTACTGGTAAAATGCCTTTCCCAGAACCTAACAGAAAGGAACCTCCTTGCCAGATCATAATGGATCATATGTATGTTCCCAATAATTCTGAGATGAATCCCCAAGCCACCTTTCGTGTGTCCTTTATTTACGGTAATAGTTCTTCTTCTCAGTTCAGCACCCCTTGGCACTCCAAGTTAGTGTCCTCCCCCTTTGTTTTAACCCAGGTATACCCAATAAATGTGTAGGTTTATGGCAATGGATGGATAAAACCTTCCGTGTAAGTGTTGGCAACGCCAACTATGCTGATTTCATGTTTGGGTGTATTAATGCATCCCAACTTAATGCTACCCATATTTTGTATAAAAATACCCTGTGGAATGTAGCATCTCTTGGGAAATTTAACATGCGTAATTCCAACAGTCCACAAGATTGGACTTTGCAAGTGGAAGATGGCACATACTCTAGTATGATAATGGTTGCAACATATTATATTAATGCTTATGCTACCTTGCCTCTTAACCCCCCTTTTTATTGGTTATGTGGTAAATGGGCATATCTGGTAATACAGGCTAGAACCTATATTGGTGAATGTGTTTTGGGTCTTATTGGTCCATCCCATACCATTCACCCTTTATGTTCCGTCTGGTATGCGCATTAACCTCCATAACACTGTACATCGCTCTCGTCGTTCCTACATATCTGTCAAAACCTCTGAGGCAGAGTGATTTGGCGGGATCATGCTACCCGCATATGGTGTTGCTCGTTTGTATTCTAAAATGAACCTTTTTGTTGACTTAGTTGATGACATGTTTAATCACACTACACATGCTCTAGCAGTATACTGCTGAGCAACGTCAAATCAGAGATGCAGTAATCCAGAATCGTATGGCCTTTGATTATTTGTTAATGAAGGACGGTGGCAGAGCCGGCCCGACGATGGAGCAGCGCGGAGCGCTTGCTCCAGGCGGCAGATTTGCAAAGCGGGAAATTTTGCGCCCGCCCGCCATCTTCTACTTTAGTAACTTCCTGGTGCCGCTGCTGCACTATTTCTTAGCCAGTGCAGCGGCGGCAGCACCTAATGTGGTGTGGTGGGGTGTGCGTTGCTACATTGCACGCCGGCGCCGTCGCTGGCCGCGCCCACTCACACGCATGATAGGCATGCGTCCATTGGAGCACGGGCGGTGGTGCGGATAGATCCTCTTCCTTCCCGTCATGACACTTCCTCCTGTGACTGTGTGAGACCCCTGAGCGACCGGATCTCGTGACCAGCCACTGCCCAGGCCAGCACTGTAACCTGTAACAGACTGACTGAGACTGAGTGAGCCTGGGGGCAAATATATCCATGAGTGAGCCTGGGGGCAAATATATTCATGTGTGAGCCTGGGGGCAAATATATCCATGTGTGAGCCTGGGGCCAAATATATCCATGAATGAGCCTGGGGGCAAATATATCCCTGAGTGAGCCTGGGGGCAAATATATCCCTGAGTGAGTCTGGGGGCAAATATATCCATGAGTGAGCCTGGGGGCAAATATATCCCTGAGTGAGCCTGGGGGCAAATATATCCATGAGTGAGCCAGGGGGCAAATATATCCATGAGTGAGCCTGGGGGCAAATATATCCATGTTTGAGCCTGGGGGCAAATATATCCCTGAGTGAGCCTGGGTGCAAATATATCCATGAGTGAGCCTGGGGGCAAATATATCCTTGAGTGAGCCTGGGGGCAAATATATCCCTGAGTGAGCCTGGGGCAAATATAACCCTGAGTGAGCCTGGGGGCAAATATAACCCTGAGTGAGCCTGGGGGCAAATATATCCATGTGTGAGCCTGGGGGCAAATCTATCCATGTGTGAGCCTGGGGCAAATCTATCCATGAGTGAGCCTGGGGCAAATCTATCCATGTGTGAGCCTGGGGCAAATCTATCCATGTGTGAGCCTGGGGCAAATCTATCCATGTGTGAGCCTGGGGCAAATCTATCCATGAGTGAGCCTGGGGCAAATATATCCATGTGTGAGCCTGGGGGCAAATCTATCCATGAGGGCAAATATATCCATGTGTGAGCTGGGGCAATATACCCATGTGTGGGCACTGCTGGGTATGTGACGCTGGGCTCAGTTATATACACCTCACATTACTGTATCACAGAGCTCCACAGCAAGAAAATTCTAATGTACGGTGTGTATGAGTGTTTGAATTTTATTGCTGTGACGCACTGTGATACGCTCATACACACTGCATGTTTTTTTTTTGGGGTGCAGCATTTAATCCTTCGCTCCAGGCAGCACAATGTCTTGGGCCGGCCCTGGAGGGTGGTGTATGCGGTCTTCTTAATTTGACCCATTGTTGGTTTCACATTGATGACATTTCTGGTGAAGTTTCTCAGGATATACATGATATTGAGGAAATTCAGACCCAACTCAGGAAAGCATCAAGTCCCTTAGATGGATTTGATTGGAACTTTGGCCTTAGACAAAAAAAGACCACTATGGAGTTAGTGGTACTGTCAGAGCCGGATTGGCCTACCGGGATACCGTGAGGAATCCCGGTAGGCTGCTTAATTTTCTGGGCCGCTGGGGAGCCCGGCTCCTCCCCTACTATTCCCCGTCATCATCCTTTCCCTGTGTGCATAGAGAGGGGGTTGGGCTCAGCTGTACTTGGAGCATGATTGAGCATTGGCTCCAACATGTGGCAATCTGTTCAGGGCAGCGTTTTTCTGCCCCTGCCAGAGACATGCTGCTGCAGTTGCTCCTCCCCATCCTCCTGCACAGCTTCCTGTCCCCGCGGCACGAGGAAGGAAGGAGTGAGAGGTGAGGAGAGCAGGGCCAGCCTGTGCAGCAGCAGCTCCTATCCTGCACATCCATTACAAGGTACAGTAATTCCTCAGGGACCAAAGAAAGCATCGTTTAAGGAGCAGGGAGGCCAGGCTGCTCCAGACATCTTACAAAGCTGCTGGCTGTGACAGCCACTGTGTGCAGCGCCTCCATGTGCCCCCTCCCTCCTCCCCCTCTCTGCAGAGTCAGATGGGCAGGAGAGGGAGAGGTGCATTTTTTTATTTATTATTTGAGCAGCTCTGCACACTCACAGAGTAATGAGGAAGGAGGCCAGGATGCTTGAGACAGCTACAAAGCTGCTGGAGACGGCTACAAAGCTGCTGGAGACGGCTACAAAGCTGCTGGAGACGGCTACAACGCTGCTCGAGACGGCTTCAACGCTGCTGGAGACGGCTACAAAGCTGCTGGAGACGGCTACAACGCTGCTCGAGACGGCTACAAAGCTGCTGGAGACGGCTACAAAGCTGCTGGAGACGGCTACAACGCTGCTCGAGACGGCTTCAACGCTGCTGGAGACGGCTACAAAGCTGCTGGAGACGGCTACAACGCTGCTCGAGACGGCTACAAAGCTGCTGGAGACGGCTACAAAGCTGCTGAGACGGCTACAACGCTGCTCGAGACGGCTTCAACGCTGCTGGAGACGGCTACAAAGCTGCTGGAGACGGCTACAACGCTGCTCGAGACGGCTACAAAGCTGCTGGAGACGGCTACAAAGCTGCTGGAGACGGCTACAACGCTGCTCGAGACGGCTTCAACGCTGCTGGAGACGGCTACAAAGCTGCTGGAGACGGCTACAAAGCTGCTGGAGACGGCTACAAAGCTGCTGGCTGCTCCCCCCTGCCCCTATATTTTCAGAGATATATGTAACAGATTATTTTCTTTTCAGGTAAAGGAATCTGTCAAGGACAAAATTTGACACTTCCAAAATAAATGCATTTCTACATGTTTGGGAGCAGCCATTTTGTCACAGCCAGCAGCTTTGTAGCCGTCTCCAGCAGCTTTGTAGCCGTCTCCAGCAGCTTTGTAGCCGTCTCCAGCAGCTTTGTAGCCGTCTCCAGCAGCTTTGTAGCCGTCTCCAGCACTCTTTGTAGCCGTCTCCAGCAGCTTTGTAGCCGTCCCTGCAGCTTTGTAGCCGGTCTACTGCAGCTTTGTAGCCGTCTCCAGCAGCTTTGTAGCCGTCTCTGCAGCTTTGTAGCCGTCTCCTAGCTTTGTAGCCGTCTCCAGCAGCTTTGTAGCCGTCTCCAGCAGCTTTGTAGCCGTCTCCTGCAGCTTTGTAGCCGTCTCCAGCAGCTTTGTAGCCGTCTCCAGCAGCTTTGTAGCCGCGCCAGCCTCCCAGTCAGCTGGCTTTGCAGTCTCCAGCAGCTTTGTAGCTGTCTCCAGCATCTTTGTAGCGTCCAGCAGCTTTGTAGCCGTCTCCAGCAGCTTTGTAGCCGTCTCCAGCAGCTTGGTAGCCGTCTCCAGCAGCTTTGTAGCCGTCTCCAGCAGCTTTGTAGCCGTCTCCAGCAGCTTTGTAGCCGTCTCCAGCAGCTTTGTAGCCGTCTCCAGCAGCTTTGTAGCCGTCTCCAGCAGCTTTGTAGCCGTCTCCAGCAGCTTTGTAGCCGTCTCCCAGCTTTGTAGCCGTCTCCTGCAGCTTTGTAGCCGTCTCCAGCAGCTTTTGTAGCCGTCTCCAGCAGCTTTGTAGCCGTCTCCAGCAGCTTTGTAGCCGTCTCCAGCAGCTTTGTAGCCGTCTCCTGCAGCTTTGTAGCCGTCTCCAGCAGCTTTGTAGCCGTCTCCAGCAGCTTTTGTAGCCGTCTCCTGCAGCTTTGTAGCCGTCTCCTGCAGCTTTGTAGCCGTCTCCAGCAGCTTTGTAGCCGTCTCCAGCAGCTTTGTAGCCGTCTCCAGCAGCTTTGTAGCCGTCTCCAGCAGCTTTGTAGCCGTCTCCAGCAGCTTTGTAGCCGTCTCCTGCAGCTTTGTAGCCGTCTACTGCAGCTTTGTAGCCGTCCCAGCAGCTTTTGTAGCCGTCTCCAGCAGCTTTGTAGCCGTCTCTGCATCTTTGTAGCCGTCTCCAGCAGCTTTGTAGCCGTCTCCAGCAGCTTTGTAGCCGTCTCCTGCAGCTTTGTAGCCGTCTCCAGCAGCTTTGTAGCCGTCTCCAGCAGCTTTGTAGCCGTCTCCAGCAGCTTTGTAGCCGTCTCCAGCAGCTTTGTAGCCGTCTCCAGCAGCTTTGTAGCCGTCTCCAGCAGCTTTGTAGCCGTCTCCAGCAGCTTTGTAGCCGTCTCCAGCAGCTTTGTAGCCGTCTCCAGCAGCTTTGTAGCCGTCTCCAGCAGCTTTGTAGCCGTCTCCAGCAGCTTTGTAGCCGTCTCCAGCAGCTTTGTAGCCGTCTCCAGCAGCTTTGTAGCCGTCTCCTGCAGCTTTGTAGCCGTCTCCAGCAGCTTTGTAGCCGTCTCCAGCAGCTTTGTAGCCGTCTCCAGCAGCTTTGTAGCCGTCTCCAGCAGCTTTGTAGCCGTCTCCTGCAGCTTTGTAGCCGTCTACTGCAGCTTTGTAGCCGTCTCCAGCAGCTGTTGTAGCCGTCTCCAGCAGCTTTGTAGCCGTCTCCAGCAGCTTTGTAGCCGGTCTCCTGCAGGCTTTGTAGCCGTCTCCAGCAGCTTGTAGCCGTCTCCAGCAGCTTTGTAGCCGTCTCCAGCAGCTTGGTAGCCGTCTCCAGCAGCTTTGTAGCCGTCTCCAGCAGCTTTGTAGCGTGCTCCAGCAGCTTTGTAGCCGTCTCCAGCAGCTTTGTAGCCGTCTCCAGCAGCTTTGTAGCCGTCTCCAGCAGCTTGGTAGCCGCGTCCAGCAGCTTTGTAGCCGTCTCAGCAGCTTTGTAGCCGTCTCCAAGCAGCTTTGTAGCCGTCTCCAGCAGCTTTGTAGCGCGTCTCCAGCAGCTTTGTAGCCGCCCAGCAGCTTTGTAGCCGTCTCCTGCAGCTTTGTAAGCGTCCTCCAGCCAGCTTTTGTTAAGCCGTCTCCAGCAGCTTTGTAGCCGTCTCCAGCAGCTTTGTAGCCGTCTCCAGCAGCTTTGTAGCCGTCTCCTGCAGGCTTTGTAGCCGTCTACTGCAGCTTTGTAGCCGTCTCCAGCAGCTTTGTAGCCGTCTCCAGCAGCTTTGTAGCCGTCTCCTGCAGCTTTGTAGCCGTCTCAGCAGCTTTGTAGCCGTCTCCAGCAGCTGTAGCGTCTCCTGCAGCTTTGTAGCCGTCTCCTAAGCAGCTTTGTAGCCGTTCCAGCAGCTTTGTAAGCCGTCTCCACAGCTTTGTAGCAGTCTCCAGCAGCTTTGTAGCCGTCTCCAGCAGCTTTGTAGCCGTCTCCAGCAGCTTTGTAGCCGGTCTCCAGCAGCTTTGTAGCCGTCTCCAGCAGCTTTGTAGCCGTCTCCAGCAGCTTTGTAGCCGTCTCCTGCAGCTTGTAGCCGTCTCCAGCAGCTTTGTAGCCGCTCCAGCAAGCTTTGTAGCCGTCTCCTGCAGCTTTGTAGCCGTCTCCAGCAGCTTTGTAGCCGTCTCCAGCAGCTTTGTAGCCGTCTCCAGCAGCTTTGTAGCCGTCTCGAGCAGCGTTGTAGCCGTCTCCAGCAGCTTTGTAGCCGTCTCCAGCAGCTTGGTAGCCGTCTCCAGCAGCTTTGTAAGCCGTCTCCAGCAGCTTTGTAGCCGTCTCCAGCAGCTTTGTAGCCGTCTCCAGCAGCTTTGTAGCCGTCTCGAGCAGCGTTGTAGCCGTCTCCAGCAGCTTTGTAGCCGTCTCCAGCAGCTTTGTAGCCGTCTCCAGCAGCTTTGTAGCCGTCTCCAGCAGCTTTGTAGCCGTTCTCCAGCAGCTTTGTAGCCGTCTCCAGCAGCTTTGTAGCAGTCTCCAGCAGCTTTGTAGCCGTCTCCAGCAGCTTTGTAGCCGTCTCCAGCAGCTTTGTAGCAGTCTCCAGCAGCTTTGTAGCCGTCTCGAGCAGCGTTGTAGCCGTCTCCAGCAGCTTTTGTAGCCGTCTCCAGCAGCTTTGTAGCCGTCTCCAGCAGCTTGTAGCAGTCTCAGCATGCTTTGTAGCAGTCTCCAGCCAGCTTTGTAGCCGTCTCCAGCAGCTTTGTAGCCGTCTCCAGCAGCGTTGTAGCCGTCTCCAGCAGCTTTGTAGCCGTCTCCAGCAGCTTTGTAGCCGTCTCCAGCAGCTTTGTAGCCGTCTCCAGCAGCTTTGTAGCCGTCTCCAGCAGCTTTGTAGCCGTCTCCAGCAGCTTTTGTAGCCGTCTCCAGCAGCTTTGTAGCCGTCTCGAGCAGCGTTGTAGCCGTCTCCGCAGCTTTTGTAGCCGTCTCCAGCAGCTTTGTAGCCGTCTCAGCAGCTTTGTAGCCGTCTCCAGCAGCTTTGTAGCCGTCTCCCAGCAGCTTTGTAGCCGTCTCCAAGCAGCTTTGTAGCCGTCTCCTGCAGCTTTGTAGCCGTCTCCAGCAGCTTTGTAGCCGTCTCCAGCAAGCCATTTGTAGCCGTCTCCAGCAGCTTTGTAGCAGTCTCCAGCAACTTTGTAGCCGTCTCGAGCAGCGTTGTAGCCGTCTCCAGCAGCTTTGTAGCCGTCTCCAGCAGCTTTGTAGCCGTTCTCCAGCAGCTTTGTAGCCGTCTCAGCAGCTTTGTAGCCGTCTCCAGCAGCTTGGTAGCAGTCTCCAGCAGCTTTGTAGCCGTCTCTCAGCAGCTTTGTAGCCGTCTCAGCAGCTTTGTAGCCGTCTCAGCAGCTTTGTAGCCGTCTCCAGCAGCTTTGTAGCCGTCTCTCAGCAGCTTTTAGCCGTCTCCAGCAGCTTTGTAGCCGTCTTCCAGCAGCTTTGTAGCCGTCTCCAAGCAGCTTTGTAGCCGTCTCCAGCAGCTTTGTAGCCGTCTCCAGCAGCTTTGTAGCCGTCTCCAGCAGCTTTGTAGCCGTCTCCAGCAGCTTTGTAGCAGTCTCCAGCAGCTTTGTAGCCGTCTCCTGCAGCTTGTAGCCGTCTCCAGCAGCTTTGTAGCCGTCTCGAGCAGCGTTGTAGCCGTCTCCAGCAGCTTTGTACCGTCTCCAGCAGCTTTGTAGCCGTCTCCAGCAGCTTTGTAGCCGTCTCCAGCAGCTTTGTAGCCGTCTCCAGCAGCTTTGTAGCCGTCTCCAGCAGCTTTGTAGCAGTCTCCAGCAGCTTTGTAGCCGTCTCCAGCAGCTTTGTAGCCGTCTCCAGCAGCTTTGTAGCCGTCTCCAGCAGCTTTGTAGCCGTCTCCAGCAGCTTTGTAGCCGTCTCCAGCAGCTTTGTAGCCGTCTCCAGCAGCTTTGTAGCAGTCTCCACAGCTTTGTAGCCGTCTCCAGCAGCTTTGTAGCCGTCTCCAGCAGCTTTGTAGCCGTCTCCAGCAGCTTTGTAGCCGTCTCCAGCAGCTTTGTAGCCGTCTCCAGCAGCTTTGTAGCCGTCTCCAGCAGCTTTGTAGCCGTCTCCAGCAGCTTTGTAGCCGTCTCCAGCAGCTTTGTAGCCGTCTCCAGCAGCTTTGTAGCCGTCTCCAGCAGCTTTGTAGCCGTCTCCAGCAGCTTTGTAGCCGTCTCCAGCAGCTTTGTAGCCGTCTCCAGCAGCTTTGTAGCAGTCTCCAGCAGCTTTGTAGCCGTCTCCTGCAGCTTGTAGCCGTCTCCAGCAGCTTTGTAGCCGCTCGAGCAGCGTTGTAGCCGTCTCCAGCAGCTTTGTAGCCGTCTCCAGCAGCTTTGTAGCCGTCTCCAGCAGCTTTGTAGCCGTCTCCAGCAGCTTTGGTAGCCGTCTCCAGCAGCTTTGTAGCCGTCTCCAGCAGCTTTGTAGCCGTCTCCAGCAGCTTTGTAGCCGTCTCCAGCAGCTTTGTAGCCGTCTCCAGCAGCTTTGTAGCAGTCTCCAGCAGCTTTGTAGCCGTCTCCAGCAGCTTTGTAGCCGTCTCCAGCAGCTTTGTAGCCGTCTCCAGCAGCTTTGTAGCCGTCTCCAGCAGCTTTGTAGCCGTCTCCAGCAGCTTTGTAGCCGTCTCCAGCAGCCTGGCCTCCCTGCTCCTTACTGTGTGTGTGTAGAGCTGCTCAAATAATAAAAAGGCACCTCTCTAACTCACTCTGCAGAGAGGGGGAGGAGGGAGGGGGCACATGGAGGCGCTGCACACTATGATTGAAGGTGTGTTTGTGTACAGGGGGGGTCACAGACAGTGGGAGAGAGAATCACAGAGACTACACGGGGGTCACAGAGAGAAAGAAAGTAGGAGCCACAGAAACAAAGATGGGGAACATAGGGGTTACGAGGTAGGACAGAGAGAGCAGTCACAGAGGGAGAATGGGGGGGTCACAAACAGAAAAGGGGTCACATAGGGAGAGACAGAAGGGTCACAGAGAAAGTGTGGATCACAGACTACTCATACACACCACACATTACTGTGAGTTTTATTGCTGTGCAGCTCTGCGATACACTCATACACACCACACATTACTGTGAGTTTTATTTCTGTGCAGCTTTGATACGTATCCTTTTCGTTTACACTTATCACAATATAGGGCTGGTCTAAAAAACTTTTTACAGGGCTGCTTTTTATTCCCGGCCCTGGGTACTGTTACACCTAAGTAATAGAAGATGGATAGATTGTTGTAGAGAATGAAGGTGTAATGTAGTCACAACAATGTAGGAAGGTATTGAAACCCAAGTATACATAAACGGACTAGTCAGCCAGATAATAAAGCATCGGTGACAACAAGATATTAAAAGAAGAAAACGTTATTAAGGTATAAAGCCAATGCTAAAATCAAAACACAGCATGATCGTAGAACGAATACACAAAATACAAAGTGTTCAGATCGCTTGAGTATCTCCAAAATGAGTCATATGCCAGGGAGATACTATTCCCATCAAAAGTAGGTAGTATCAATATATGTACTGGAAAGGCAATACTGAATTGGACATAACAGCATCAGAGAAGACATAAATGAAATCTTGGGGCAGCGGCCCTTGGTATTTGTATCAATTAAATGCCCCGAACAAGATACTTAATGTAAGAGGGGACATACACCACCATGTTCACCTGCAATGTGCTAGTCAGAAATGTAATCAGCGTCAAATTGATTGATTGTTGGTAAATACTAGATAATATCTGAGCCACAACAAGGTGAAAGTAACCAAACAAGCCATATCTTGGATGTCAGAGACGACAAAACAAATCAATATATAAAGCGAGTTCTCTTGGTGACTAAGAGTGCAGTGTAACAGTGAATAAACAGATTCACTATGCTCCTGTAGCGCTGTGTTAAAATCTTGCTGTGGCAGTACCTATTTTTGGCCACAAGATGGAGACTATCGCGATCAGAGACACTGGACATTGGGACTACAATTCCCGGCATGCTTTGCAAGGAGACAGGAAGTGGGTGGGGACTGGACCCTTACATCCTCCGCCTCGTGGAGAACGCGCCAGAGCGCGCCAGGGAACGAGAGAGAGCAGACGCAGTGCCAGAGATCGTAAGAGGGCCTAGGCCTGAGAGCAAGTGAGCCTGTCAGTTCTTTTACCGGGTGATTCCGCCTAAGGAGAAGGAGCCCTCCAAGGTTCCAGAGTTGCTGCAGATTGAACCAACCGAAGACCTCGAGTAAGGAGTCACCGCAAGTTGATCGGGTACAGAGAGCAGGCGGTGAGCTGGGCCAAAGTCGTGGACAAGCTACGGGAAGTCAGACAACGGATCCGGCCGCTAGTATCCCCAGTCAAGATCGAGCGGAGAGACGTCCTGGGTCAGCGGAGCCTAAAGCAACCGGTGGATGGGTGAGAGGCCTCCAAGGCCGTTTGTAATACAAAGAATACGCTGCTGTTTTCTCTTTAAAGTCCACAGGGCCCCAACTTGACTAGTCGAAGACATTCTTTAAGTAAATTCACTGGCCAGTTGAAGAGTACCCGGGTACCATACACACACATACACACCTTTTACATTCCGGGACTTAACCTGTGCAGGACTCTTTTTGTTACGAATCGGAACAGGGGTAAAGATACGTTCCGAATATATTTTTCTCTTTCCGCTGCGCGTTTACCGTGATACGAAGTGATTGTATATTCTGGGGTTCCGCTACGTGTCCCTTTTCGAATATTCGTGCAACTGCATTTTCTTTATGTTCGGTTACGAATATTTTTATTTTCCGAAATACGACGCCTCGTGTTTCGGTTCTTTTCCGCTACGCGTTTTATCGCAATACGAAAGTACTGTAATAATATCTGTGAATACCGTATCTCAATATCTGCCTATTATTTTAGTAAACTAAAATGATAAAAACCCACAACTGTGTTGGAGTATATTTATTCCCTAGTGCGGGGAGACTGACCCGTGGTTCATTTTCAGCGGCTCCTCCGGGAGTGAGCGCTACACGTGGGGGCTCGTCCGGGATTCAGTCTCTGGAAAAACCGCATCTAAAGGGTTAAATATGGATCCAGACACTGTTGCCGAATGGTATGAGGAGCACAGTAGTCAGTTAGAATGTTGTATAGTCATGGATATTCCCGCAGACACTTGGGCCGAAGAGCAGATCCGCCAGGCCGTGGCCACGCTGGCACCAGATCATCGGGGGTTAATACTGGACATTAAGAAAAACCCAGATACTTCTCACACGTATGTTCTTCTCGAGTGGAGAAAGGGTGTTCCACCATGTTTTCAGGGCGCGAGCGTGAAACTGGCCGATGAGGTGGAAGTCCAACTAATTCAGCCAAGTGTGCCACGTGGCGAATCCGCAAGTGTTCCCGCGCCTAGTCCGTTGGCCATGATCGGGCCGGAATTTATCGTGGCTATTGGAGATCTACTGGCTAAATGTCAGAAAACAAGCCCTCCTCACACTAACTTCGGTTATCGACGGTTAAGAAATTTTACAGGAAACGTACCAACTCCGGCGGGAGAAGAAACCTTTGAAGAATGGGTGGAACAGGCGATGCAGGCTCTGGATGAGTGGGATGTCCCTGAGGCCCAGAAAAAGCAAAGGATTACCGAGAGTTTAAAGGGACCTGCGTCAGAAGCGGTGAGAAACCTGAAACTGAGCAGAAAAGATTGTACTGCTTTAGATTACTTAAACGTTCTTGAAGAAGTTTTTGGGCGAACCGAAAAGGCGGCCGAACTGGTATACCAGTACGAACACACCTATCAGAGAAGAGGTGAAAGGATGACCGAGTACATGAGGCGCCTAGATAAGATTCTACACCAGATACTCCTTAAGAAAGGGGCCGAACCGGTCGAAGTAGATAAGATCCGAATAAAACAGATCCTGAGGGGCTCTCAACCTCTAGATCCAGTAATGATGCAGCTGAGAAGCAGAGCAGGTAACCAAGAATTGAAGTACCTGGAACTGATCCGAGTTGTACGAGAAGAAGAAGCTTTACTGGAAGAGAAATCCTTCAGGCGGGGGGAAAGGGCTTATGCACAACCTGTGAGACATAGCGACGGTCTGCAGCCTGAAAGCGACTCCCTAGATACTTATGGATCGGACGAGGACGAACAAGAGCACCTAGTCGTTTTAAAATCTACAGAGAGGGCTGCCAAAGAATCGAACCTCCTGAACGTGGTGAATTGTCCAAACCGTCAAGAAAGTACAGGAAGCTCAAGCTGAATTGCAACAAGCGCACGCGGAATTGTGCCGAGTGTTTGATGAAGGTGACCGAAATGCAGGCAGAAATGCAGAAATTCCTCACAGACATGCAGACGACGGGAGCCGCTGTGGCGTCTGGTCCAAGTCCTTTAACAAAATCCCAACAAGCAACTACGTCTCCGCTCTCTAAGAAGAGATGTTTTGGTTGTGGAGAAATGGGCCATTTCCGCGCACAGTGCAAAGGCCAAAAGTCTGAGAAGGATAGAGTCGAGGGACTGTTGAAAGCCCTAGAAGGACTGTTATCTACCTCACCGGCGGGAAACGCCAGAGGGCACAAGTGAAGGAGCAACCTAAGTGCCCGAAGGTTGAACCCCGCTCCAGAAACCAAGTCAAGACTAAGAGGGCGGAAAGGCCCAAAGCTGAGTCAACTGCTGAGCCTGTCAGGACTGAAAGAGTCACTCCCTTAGCATCCGGGTCTACGTCATGGGGAAGCAATGCACACCCAAAACCTACACGGGCCAAGAAAAGGGCCAGGGTACAGCAAACTGGGTCTAAGCGTCCGGATACTGCCACCAAGTTTCCTGACCAACTGATAGGTCCTTCTCCTATTGTGCCAATCCAAGTGGAAGGAGTCTACACCAAAGCCCTGTTAGATTCAGGGGCTCAAGTGACATTGATCTACAGAGACTTCTATGAGAAACACATAAAGCACATTCCTCTGCAAGAATTGAAGGATTTGGAAATATGGGGTATCGGCACTGAGAAACTCCCTTATGACGGGTACCTGCAAGTGAAGTTGGAGATCGGATCTGAAGTCATCGGACAGTCTGGAGGTTGTGATGCATTGGCCATTGTGTGTCCTCGACCCTCGGGTGCGAACAGAAGCTCCCTCATAGTGGGGACGAATACTGACCTAGTGCGGCGTCTCCTGACACCTATTGTATTGGAAGAAGGTTTGACTCAAGGAGTACATCCAATGTTACGTCCGGTCTATCAGAGGATGGTCGAAGAACGAAAGGCACCTGCTGAGGTGGGAAGACTGTGGAGACTGGGTGGGACAGAGAAGGTTCTGCAAGCAGGAGAAGTAGCGAGCTTTCGGGTTTCAGTGAAGTTGAACGGATCGCAACCCGGTCCCTATGTGGTGCTGGGACCGATGTCCATCATGGGAGTGAAACCGGAGTCGAAGTAATTCCTGAAATAATCTCCACCAAAGCCCTGAAGAGAACACGAGGAAGAGTCTCGGTCAGTGTGTGCAATGTGACAGATTCTCCAGTAGTCCTTAAAGCACGAATGCCTATCGGGCAAGTAGAGTCTGCTACACCCCTCTCCACCGATTTAGGAGGGGGAGTGGATAAAGAGATTCCAGATGAAAGATTCTACCCCAAAGACGCTCCCATTTCACCTGAGTGGAAGAAACGTCTTCAGTCTCAAGTCCTAAAGTGGAAGGAATTGTTCTCGAAAGACGAGTTTGATGTGGGCCTAGCTAAGAGTACTGAGCACTGTATTCAGTTACAAGAAGACAAGCCGTTTCGTGAAAGATCAAGGCGAGTTCCGCTGGGAGACTTGGATGATCTGCAAGAACAACTGAATGAATTGCAAAGAACCAAGGTGATTCAAGAGTCCAGGAGTCCATATGCATCTCCCATAGTGTTGGTCCGGAAGAAAAATGGTTCTGTCCGCCTATGTATAGACTACCGCACATTGAACCGGAGAACCATCCCCGACCAATATGCCACTCCTCGGATAGAGGATGCCCTACAGTGTTTGTCTGGAGCAAAGTGGTTTAGTGTACTAGACCTGCGAAGCGGATATCACCAGATACCCATGCATCCTGAAGACAAGGAGAAAAACTGCGTTCATCTGTCCACTAGGGTTCTTTGAATTCAACAGAATGCCTCAAGGCCTTACGGGGGCTCCAGCTACGTTCCAACGGTTGATGGAGAAGACAGTCGGGGATATGAATTTAATCGAAGTATTATTAGTGTACCTGGATGACATAATTGTGTTTGGGAAGACTCTGGAAGAACATGAACAACGTCTGGAGAAGGTCTTGAAGAGGCTCCATGAAGAGGGGTTGAAACTGTCTCTGGAGAAATGCCAATTCTGTCTACCGTCTGTTACGTATCTAGGACATGTGGTCTCAGCAGAAGGTGTTTCGACAGATCCTCGGAAGCTGGAGGCCGTAGCTTCTTGGCCTAGACCCCGGAACGTCACTGAACTTAGATCTTTTCTGGGATTCTGTTCGTACTATCGAAGATTTGTGGGAGGATTCGCGAAAATAGCTCAACCACTGAACAAACTCCTGCAAAAGGAAACCACAGAAGAAGGCTGCAAGGTCTCTGACAAAAACCCGTCAGCTCCGGGGCCAAGGAAAGCTCGAGAGTCTATACAAGGTGAATGGACCAGTCAATGGAAGGAGCTTTCGTAAAGCTGAAAGAGAGTCTAACCCGAGCTCCTGTTTGGCCTATGCGAACCATCACAAGCCGTATGAACTACATGTGGATGCCAGCCGAGAAGGTCTGGGAGGAGTCCTATATCAGGAGTATGGTGGATTGCTGAGGCCTGTAGCGTACGTGAGCCGGAGCCTTACGCCTTCAGAGAAGAACTATCCTACTCACAAGCTGGAGTTCCTAGCCTTGAAGTGGGCAGTGGTAGACAAGTTTAAAGACTATCTGTATGGAGCCGAGTTTGTGATCAAGACGGATAATAATCCTCTTACCTACATCCTTACTACTGCAAAACTGGACGCAACGGGACATCGGTGGTTGGCCGCTCTGTCAGGGTTTCGGTTCAGCCTGAAGAACCGCCCTGGGGTGAATAATCGAGATGCTGATGCGTTATCAAGAAGACCCTACACTACAGAATGGACTCAGTTGACTCCAGACAGGGTGCAAGCTTTGTGTCAAGGAACGGAGCGCCGAGTCAAGGGAGGGATTGAAGCGGAGGCCATAGAAGTCATGGCTGCGGCTGTTCCTGAGTTTTACTGCAACCCTACGCAGTTGAGGGATGAAAATTTACCTACCTTTTCGAGACAGGAACTGAAAGCAGATCAGGCCAGAGACCCTTTAATTGCCTTGACCATAAAGGCCCTGACTGCAAACCAGCGAGAGATTTTGTTAACTAATTCCCCGAGTGGAGCCAGATTGGTCTATAAAGAGTGGGAGCGGTTAAAGATGCCGGATGGGGTGGTCTACCGAAGGGGCCGCTCAACCAACTCTGAAGAGATTCAACAGTTATTCCTCCCTACTAAACATAGGGAGAGTGGGTTGCGATCACTACATGATGAGCATGGACATTTGGGTGCAGAGAGAACTTTTAAGCTGGTGCGAGATAGGTTTTATTGGCCTTGTATGAGGGCTGAAGTAGAAAGTTATTGTCATTCCTGTTTGAGGTGTATTCAGAGAAAGACTCTACCGACCCGAACTGCTCCAATGAGCCATCTGCAGAGTCAGGGACCCATGGATTTGGTGTGCATTGACTTCTTGTGCTTAGAGCCGGATGCTAGTGGGCAAGGAAACATTCTAATAGTGACTGATCATTTCACTCGTTACGCCCAAGCATTTTCCACAAAAGATCAACGCGCTCCGACTGTAGCCAAGGTGTTGATGGAAAAGTTCTTTGTTCATTACGGACTGCCAAGGAGGATACACTCTGATCAGGGTAGAGACTTTGAAAGCAGACTGGTGGGGCAATTGTTAGAGTTGTTGGGAATCCAAAAGACCCGAACTACACCATACCACCCTCAAGGTGATGCTCAGCCTGAAAGGTTTAATCGCACACTGCTAAACATGCTGGGGACCTTGTCGAATGTGGAGAAGCAGAGTTGGAGTCGGCACATAGCTACTCTGGTGCATGCATATAACAGTACGGAGAGTGATGCCACTGGATACTCACCGTACCGTCTTATGTTCGGAAGAGAGGCTCGACTGCCGGTTGATTTGGCATTTGGGTTATCTCTAGACCAGACATCAGTAGCTTCCCATAGAAACTACGTGGATAGACTTCGAAAGAATTTGGCTTCTGCATTTGAACAGGCCCGGTTGACCTCAGAAACAGGGAGGAACAGAGAAACAAAAGGAACTATGACTTGAAAGTCCGAATACAAGATCTACAACCCGGTGATAGGGTTCTATTGAAGAACTTGGGTGCTGCTGCGAGACACAAGTTAGCAGATAGGTGGAGTTCCCAGGTTTACATTGTCTGCAAACAACTGCCGGGTCTACCAGTGTATCAGATTCGCCCGGATGGAAAGGCTGGGCCTCTCAAGAACTGGCACCGGAATCATTTGTTGCCTTTGAGAGAGGCTGTGAGGATGCCAGTTGGGGACGAATTGCCTCGGCCAAATCCGCCTGTTCCATGTTTGCCTCCTGTTACTCGGTCTCAACAGACCCGGGTTGCCGAAGAGAGCGAAAGAGACAGTGAAGAAGAGAGTTATTGTCTAGATTGGATGCGCTCGCCGGAGCCTGAAGAGGTTGTCGTTGTCCCTGAACGGTGGGAGAGTAACTTGAGGCCTGAAGCTCCTGAATTTCTGCTAGAAGTCCCTGAGACTGTTTGAAATCCCTGAGCCTCTTGAATTTCAGTGGAAGTCCCTGAGGCTGTGGGGATCCCGGTAGCTCCGGAAGCTTATTCAGGTGATTATAGTTCTATGCCTTCGCTGGAGGGATCATACTCTGAAGAAACGTCTGCTCCAGTGGTAGAGAGAAGGATTGAGCCAACGCCTATAGTACTTCCACCTGAAGAGGAACTGATTGAGCCAGAACCAAAACGCTCTGTTCGACCGCCCCAACGACTCACCTACGACTCGCCAGGACATAGCACTGAAGAGGCCCTCACCACAGTACGGAGGTTGCCCGAAGTGTCTGCTATGCTAGCTGAGGTAGCCCAAAATATGAGTCAACTTGAGGAAGTATTTCTAACCCACTGCATGTATGCTGCTGAACCTGTGCATGTTATGTAAACTGTATTCAAATATTGTGGAAATGTAATGTAACTGTTGTACCTCCTTGGAGAGACCCAAGAGTTCTAGGAGGGGGAGAGTGTAGCGCTGTGTTAAAATCTTGCTGTGGCAGTACCTATTTTTGGCCACAAGATGGAGACTATCGCGATCAGAGACACTGGACATTGGGACTACAATTCCGGCATGCTTTGCAAGGAGACAGGAAGTGGGTGGGGACTGGACCCTTACATCCTCCGCCTCGTGGAGAACGCGCCAGAGCGCGCCAGGGAACGAGAGAGAGCAGACGCAGTGCCAGAGATCGTAAGAGGGCCTAGGCCTGAGAGCAAGTGAGCCTGTCAGTTCTTTTACCGGGTGATTCCGCCTAAGGAGAAGGAGCCCTCCAAGGTTCCAGAGTTGCTGCAGATTGAACCAACCGAAGACCTCGAGTAAGGAGTCACCGCAAGTTGATCGGGTACAGAGAGCAGGCGGTGAGCTGGGCCAAAGTCGTGGACAAGCTACGGGAAGTCAGACAACGGATCCGGCCGCTAGTATCCCCAGTCAAGATCGAGCGGAGAGACGTCCTGGGTCAGCGGAGCCTAAAGCAACCGGTGGATGGGTGAGAGGCCTCCAAGGCCGTTTGTAATACAAAGAATACGCTGCTGTTTTCTCTTTAAAGTCCACAGGGCCCAACTTGACTAGTCGAAGACATTCTTTAAGTAAATTCACTGGCCAGTTGAAGAGTACCCGGGTACCATACACACACATACACACCTTTTACATTCCGGGACTTAACCTGTGCAGGACTCATTTTTGTTACGAATCGGAACAGGGGTAAAGATACGTTCCGAATATATTTTTCTCTTTTCCGCTGCGCGTTTACCGTGATACGAAGTGATTGTATATTCTGGGGTTCCGCTACGTGTCCCTTTTTCGAATATTCGTGCAACTGCATTTTCTTTTATGTTCGGTTACGAATATTTTATTTTCCGAAATACGACGCCTCGTGTTTTGGTTCTTTTCCGCTACGCGTTTTACCGTATTACGAAAGTACTGTAATAATATCTGTGAATACCGTATCTCAACATCTGCCTATTATTTTAGTAAACTATTTAAATTATAAAAACCCACAACTGTGTTGGAGTATATTTATTCCCTAGTGCGGGGAGACTGACCCGTGGTTCATTTTCAGCGGCTCCTCCGGGAGTGAGCGCTACACTCGCATGGGAGAGGCGCTCGCATGGAAGAGGCGCTCACATGGGAGAGGCGCTCGCATGGAAGAGGCGCTCACATGGGAGAGGCGCTCGCATGGAAGAGGCGCTCGCATGGAAGAGGTGCTCTCATTGGGAGAGGCGCTCGCATGGAAGAGGAGCTCGCATGGGAGAGGCGCTCGCATGGAAGAGGCGCTCGCATGGAAGAGGTGCTCGCATTGGAGGAGGCGCTCGCATGGAAGAGGAGCTCGCATGGGAGAGGCGCTCGCATGGGAGAGGCGCTCGCATGGAAGAGGAGCTCGCATGGAAGAGGCGCTCGCATGGAAGAGGCCGCATGGGAGAGGAGCTCGCATGGAAGAGGCGCTCGCACAGGAGAGGAGCTCGCACGGAAGAGGTGCTCGCATTGGGAGAGGTGCTCGCATGGAAGAGGTGCTCGCATGGAAGAGGCGCTCACACAGGAGAGGAGCTCGCACGGAAGAGGTGCTCGCATTGGGAGAGGAGCTCGCACGGAAGAGGTGCTCGCATTGGGAGAGGAGCTTGCATGGAAGAGGCGCTCGCATGGGAGAGGAGCTCGCACAGAAGAGGTGCTCGCATTGGGAGAGGCGCTCGCACGGGAGAGGAGCTCGCATGGAAGAGGTGCTCGCATGGAAGAGGCGCTCGCATGGGAGAGGAGCTCGCACGGAAGAGGTGCTCGCATTGGGAGAGGCGCTCGCATGGAAGAGGTGCTCGCATTGGGAGAGGCGCTCGCATGGGAGAGGAGCTCGCATGGAAGAGGTGCTCGCATGGAAGAGGTGCTTGCATTGGGAGAGGCGCTCGCATGGGAGAGGAGCTCGCATGGAAGAGGTGCTCGCATTGGGAGAGGCGCTCGCATGGGAGAGGCGCTCGCATGGAAGAGGTGCTCGCATTGGGAGAGGCGCTCGCATGGGAGAGGCGCACCCAAATTAAGTCAACGCAAAGTAAATGAATTCTCAGTGAATGCTTGGCGGTAGAGATCTACAGTGTAACAAGAAATTTTGTAGTCGATATCACAGGTAATGAGAGCAGTATTAGAGCCCATAACGAAAGCACAGATTCACTGTACCCGCATCAAGTAAAGGGGGGGAGGAGACACCCCACTGAAATGAGCGCAAAATAAATTGATTCTCAGTGAATACTTAGCAATAAATTGTACAATGCAACATAAATTCACAGTTGATATTGCAAGTAATGGAGGAAGTATCAGAGCTCAATACAGGCTGTTAGGGTGAAATAACAATCCACATGATGGCTAGATATGACGGCTGAATATACGATAATTTGCTAAAGACATAAAGAGCAGGGAGATTTGGGGGTGAGGGTAAGGCTGCCCACAGCACAAAAAGCGCACCCGACGAGCGTTTCGCCTTACACAGGCTCGTCAGGAGTGCTGGGAATGCGAATGGCATATACATGCATATCTAAACCCACTTGTATTAGCATGGACCCGTAACTAGCCAATCAGAGGGATAAGAGGTAATTGTAGCAAGGTGTCCTAAGTAGCTGTATGATTGAAGTAAGAGGCAACCAATTTGAGGGTAGCATTCACTTGGTGGTCATAGTAACCTGAGTAAAGGATGGAAAGAACGAATCCTAGGGTTTATAGAATGATTGACACTTGCCTCCTTCAATCATAAAATCGCATCATGTTGTGGTTGCGACGATCGACGATCTATTGCACAGTGCACCATCAAAAGGGACCATTAGTATGTGACCAGGAGAGATTATCTAAATACAGTTTATAGAGCAGAGCCATATCTAGACACTGACTAAGATCCCACATAAGACAACCTGCATATAGGTAAGAAAGAACATATATATATATATATATATATATGGAAAAAAAAAAAAAGCCAACAAATATATTGGGCAGAATAATAACAAATAATGATATATATCTCGACTATATTATATGCTCTCACTATCCATATAAATAGACACAGAGTATAAAATGGAAGGATACATACAAATGGACTCACGCATGGCTAATAAGATATAAATATGAGCCCTATCATATCCCAATGTATTGTTCTAAGAATGCTATAAAGATGATCCAAAAGTTATATGTATATATATGGGCAATGAATCGTGCAAGGCTATATCAGGAATACAAAATCTTGGAAATGACTAGCAAGTGGTATTGTTTTGTATAAAAATAAAATACATATCAAAGATTGGCTAGAAGAAAGAAAAAAGGGGGAGTCAAAAAATGGGGATGGGAACTAACAGATTAAAGCAAAAATAGATAGGATTGAAATATATGTATATATGATAATTGATGTCCATCTTAAAAAGAAGGGAATTGGCATAAACATGACAGTATGATGTAATATAACTTATATAAATGTATAATTCAATTCTTCATTTAAACCATGAGGATACAGTGTTTTAAGAGTATAGATCCAAAATGATTCTCGACGACATAAGAGTTTATCAAAATTCCCTTTTCTGGGACCTGAGCGTATTTGTTCAATTGCTTGAAAAGTAAGGCAGGCTGGATTTGAATCATAAAAACAATCACAATGTAGCGCTGATCGGATATATATGGAAAATTGCTGAAACACTTAAATGGTCCTTGTTACTCAACCATCAACATAGGAATCCAAAACAGAGGTAGTGTAGCGATAACAATGTCCTTCTTGAGTATGATGGATTTCAAAACTTTTCGTAATCCTCTTCAGAGTATCCCTCAAATGAAGAGAGAAAAAGACATCATAGTGCGACCCATATATCACTTAGTGAAAAGGATAGATGAATAGATCTCACTCACATGAAGTGGAACCCTCCTGGTTCTGGGTCAATCGTTTTTAGGGTCGTTCACTGGCCACCCAAGTGCCCCTCTTAGAAAGGATCGGTTCTCCTGGCGAGGATAGATATCCCGATTATCCGGAGGTTACTGAATCCAAAGAGTCCACTCGAAGGGGCCCATAAAAAACTCCAAAGAGTATAGGGTAAATGAAAACATTAAAAAATGTTTTTAAATGAATAAAATATTTAATAACAAATAAAAACAAAAACAATAAGCCAGGACGCGTTTCGCCAAAATAGATAATGTATCAAAAGGCTTCCTCAGCTATTCATTTAAAAACATTTTTTAATGTTTTCATTTACCCTATACTCTTTGGAGTTTTTTATGGGCCCCTTCGAGTGGACTCTTTGGATTCAGTAACCTCCGGATAATCGGGATATCTATCCTCGCCAGGAGAACCGATCCTTTCTAAGAGGGGCACTTGGGTGGCCAGTGAACGACCCTAAAAACGATTGACCCAGAACCAGGAGGGTTCCACTTCATGTGAGTGAGATCTATTCATCTATCCTTTTCACTAAGTGATATATGGGTCGCACTATGATGTCTTTTTCTCTCTTCATTTGAGGGATACTCTGAAGAGGATTACGAAAAGTTTTGAAATCCATCATACTCAAGAAGGACATTGTTATCGCTACACTACCTCTGTTTTGGATTTGAATCATGTTTTGCTCTTATGTGTCTAGAGACTGATGTTTCTAGAGAATTGTGTACGGAGATAATGTGTTGTAAAATTCTCCATCGAAATTGCTGGATGGTTTTGCCAACATATTGTTGGCCACATTGACAAGTAATTAAATAAACTATCATTTTACTGGAACAGTTCATGTAGTCTTTAATTTTGTACGTTCTTTCAGTAGTACTACTTTGGAAAGTTTCTAGTACAGATATTGATACTACCTATTTTTGATGGGAATAGTATTTCCCTGGCATATGACTAATTTTGGAGATACTCAAGCGATCTGAACACTTTTTATTTTGTGTATTCGTTCTACATGATAATGCTGTGTTTTGATTTTAGCATTGGCTGTATGCCTTAATAAAGTTTTCTTCTTTAAATATCTTGTTGTCACCGATGCTTTATTATCTAGTTGACATACTTGAAAACGAGAGAAATCTCAATGTATCCTTCCTGGTAAAATCCTTTATAAATAGTTGACTAGTTCAATTTGATAAGTCCGTTTATGACCTTTGACCGTAGATCAATTTTTGGTAGCCTAGGTTCAACTATTTTACATGGTTTAATGTATCTCGTTATGATTGTTATTGTTATTACCATTTTTTACAAATTGTTGATGCTGTGCCTTGAGAAATGTTGTGTATCTAAATCACCTATGATGCCAGCCTATCCTGCACTTCCACCCCACCTACATTGATTCCTTTCCACCGTTCCATTCTTTTCTTTTTTTTAACATGCTGTGCTTTATTGAGAAATTGAAAAAGTCGTACATAATCAATATCATCAGAGCAGAATATAGCAATAAAGAAGGCAGAAAGCATAGAACATTGCATAGAACATGGCAGATGCTTTAAATACAATACAATACAATACTGGGGGCGTGACCAGCAGGCAAATGTCTGTGTTCGGGTGGCATGAACTATGTAGGGTGTGGTTAGAGTTTCGGGAGGGGACGGTGGGGGGGGAGACCGTGCGAAGAGTACACAATAAATAGAGAAAACCTAACAAGGCTGGGGGTGTTCCTTCCTATACGGGGCAAGCATGTGTTCAACTAGTAGTACCAAGAGTGATAGTGCCGTTCCATTCTTATGAGTAGTTACTAACCTCTCCTTCTTCCCTTCTGAGCATTGGAATGACTTACAGGTATAACATGATGACACTGTGACCCCAACTGTAACAGGTTCACTAATCTAGTTTAGTTTTATCCTTAATTAGTGATCACAGGTGATATGTTATCAAAGGAGGGAATTGATAGATATTTTTAATTTCCTGTATGAATATGTTAGATTTTAATTTCCTGTATGAAATATAATAAGTATTCTGTCTTATAAAGCCTGTTCTGATAAAATGGGCTGTGAAATCCCCCCTTCCTTCTTGTCCCAGTGCAATGTCTGTTCGGCTTCGTTTCCTCTCGAGGCTGGCCAGCGGGTTGATTAAAATAGATATCCTGTGTTAACTTAGAAATGCCCGCGAAATCTATGTGAAGTCTGATGTAGAAATGTATCTGCTCTGATTGGCTGTTATATCACATTCCTATGTTGGGTGGTTAGAAATTTCTTTTCTATAACGAACGTTTCTATTGGATGTTGAAATAATAAACTGCTCTGTCTATCGACGAGATAGTCAGATGTGAAACGGCCATATCTCGGTGTGGTTGGTTTTATTGTCTCCTCTGATCAGAGCGCAGCGTTTTACTTCATAATTTTTAATATATGAGCAAGAAATTACAGATTATTTGGGATTCTATATATGGTAATTATAAAAGGAAAATAATTTTTTTTGCTTAACCCTTTCGCTGCTGAGGCATTTCACACCTCTGTGCTGAGGTCATTTTTACCGCTTTCGCTCATCATGTTTAACCGCGTTATGAAGCCATATTTTAATATATGACCCAGACATATTATATATCGTTCTTTCCGGCAGACTCGGCAGATTCATAATATGTCATTTTTATATGTATACGTCATGTCCTGTTTGTATATTATAACAAAAAATGCAATAAAATTAGAATTTTCAATAATTTACAATGTATAAAGTGGTTTTTTTTCACATTTTAACTTGCAAGCATTTGCGGTTATATTTTCTATGGGGTGCGCTTGTTAAAAAAATTAGAAATGGGGTCTCGTTATATTTTTTTTTGGGGAAAATTCCGCTATTTTTAACAAACGCACCGCATACAAAAATCGTTAATGCAGCATCATTGTTCACATTATAATTGAAATGGGAACAATATTGCTGCATTAACAAAAAAAAAACTTGTTTATTTTTTTTATTATTTTTTTAAATTTAAAAAAAAACAACAAAAAAGAGGTTTTACATGGTCAAGTTTGGTATCATTGGAAAGGCCATGCTCTGGCCGATCCAACAATATCGAACCTTAACACCTAACAGCCATGGATCGGGAGATAGGGGGTTCATTGGAACCCCCTATCTCCACCATTGCTGGCAGCTAGGGGTTAACTCCAGGACTGGTGTCATCATGCTATGCACAGGAGAACCACTTGGCTGAGCGCGTCCATAGCAGCCAAGTGGTTAAGGTTATAATTTAACAATTGGTGTTAGAAGTGAGATCTGCATTCAAATGTGTTTTACATTTGATCATGTTCAGATCATGAATCTTAATGCCTTTCTGGTTATATTTAGTTTTATGGTTTTAGCTGTCACAGCTTGTTGTTTTCTTTTTGCAAGGTTGGACACTTTCAGGGTTATCCAAAGAGATTCGAAAAGTCACCGCACATTCGGTGACTTTTCGTTCTCTTCAATTCGGTTCCTTTTGCCGATTGCATTTCGGTGACCTTGCGGTGTATTCAGCAAACACCACAGGGTCCCCGAATTGCAGGGAAAAGCTGCCGCAAACCTGACGAAAACTAACCGAATGCACGCTGAAAACAAGCAAAAACATCTGGATTAACCTTCGAAAAAGCCGAACAGGAGCCGAACAGGAGCCGAAAAGGAGCCGAATCACACAGAGCCGAAGCAGCTGTGACGTAGAGGAGGCAGTGAATAAATTAGCAAAACCATTTGTATGAATCTGGGAAAAAGAAACGCTGTTTGCAAAGAAACTACTGAGCGAAAATGTCTGAAATTTTCACAGGAGGTCCAGGGAATGATAATAAAGAGGCTGTTACAAATAAGTAAACTGAAAAAAAATCAAAAACAAAATCGGACTTTTAAAAAAAAAAAAAATCAGAAAAATGCTTAAAGTATCCTAAAAAATCTATAGATACAGAGACTTTTTGCTGCAGAATTTTATAATGAACGGTTTATTAGATATTGAATTAAAACGGGAATATTTTTAACATTGAAGCCTATGGGATTCTCCTGAATAAACCTGCCGAATTAAACCACCGAATGGCAGGGCATTAGGGGAACCTTTCACTGCTGGTTTGTGTTCTCTGAATAGCCGAAGCAGTGCTTTTTCATTGGGATTTCACTGCCCTCGAACAGGCACCGAACAGGCACCGTATGTGCAGGCAATTCGCCAGGATTTGGCGAATTGCCTGCTCTCTGGATAGCCGAATGGTCAGGAAAGGGAACCAAACACTGATTTTCAGCGTTCGGTTACCTTTCTCAAGCAATTCGGATCTCTTTGAATAACCCTGTTTGTCTTGGTTTGATTTTGTGTTTATTGTAGTACTGGAAATCGTTTGATTCACTGCAGAGAGAGAGAATCACGTGTGTTTTTTAAACTCGCCCGCTGCGCTGAGTGTATTGTATACAGTGGCGACTCTAGGAACAATATTTAGGGGGGGCACAGAAGATACCGCAGTCAAAACTGGGGGGGCACTAATAATTTTCACCACTAAATCATACCACTGAATAAAAGTAAGGGCCCTATCACCTGGTGTGAGCTAAAACACCATCATTAAAGGAAACATTTAGTGCGAGTCGCTAAAACTTACAGGGTTATTCAGAGATAGGTGAAAAGCAGGAGAATGACTGGAGAATGGAAAATTCTTGGTCAAAGAATCGGCTATTTTGCCCTAGAATTTTCCATTCTCCAGTCATTCTCCTGCTTTTCACCGCTTTCTGAATAACCCTGTTAGTGCCTGACGACCTACTAACAGATCACCTTGACTGCAGTAGTCCATGAAAAAGGTCGTTTGGCGCACGCTAGGGAAACTCTAAGACCCAAGTTGAGACCCAGCGCTAATGAGGTTGTGTACAGGATAGAACGTTTTTTCTTTTCCATACCTATCCCCCACCCTCACAAGCTTGAATATGAACACATCCAGTGAATAACCTCTCACTCCTGCATTATTAAAATCCTCCACGGTGGCCGTATCATCCATGTTTTGATGCACACATATATTAAGGCTGATGGGCATTGCATGATAAATGCCTCCCAGCAGCATGGTGAAACATTACACTGCATTTAATAGATCCAAAAGGAAGGCCAGGTGAGCGACAAAAATTTCCCTGCTACAGCATATAAACAATACATGTTTCAGGGCAAGACTTATCCATGTGTTCCTTTAAATATGGTCCACACAGTCACCCTAATAATCAACTGCTTACATACTATGAATAGCCCCCAGCATAAAATGTTTAAAATTAGGCAATATATTAGAATTAGGATATATGTGCATAAAGGATACATTTATAATAGAGCCGACTGCAACAGCAGCGACATTGCTGACCAAATACCATTACTATGGTGTATGGGGCCAAGAGAACACCTGTGTTGCATTCCTTTCAATTGCCTGTTAATTTTGGACGAGGACCTGTTTTTTCTGGTTTTTTGGAGTTAGCACCAGGGCTGAGCAGTAGGTAAAATGTTGCAATTAGTGCACCTCAAAAAATTTAGTGCTGGCACCAAGTGATCTGTAAAGATATCTAGCACTCCCCGTGTTAAGTATAGGACGCGGAAAGTACAGTAAGCTCGCGGTACAAATCGCTAATAGCGACGCGCTAAGTGATTTTTCCCATTTGTAGCGGGAGGCAAACGATCTGTTGGTCAGGTGCTAGACTCAATTAGCCTGGCGCTAACGCAAAATCACGCCGACGCAAGGGTTAGCTCCCACCAAGTAATAGTGCCCTAAATAAGTATATATATATAAATAAGATTACAAAACCCCAGAGTAATGTGATGCAATGATGCCTTTTTGTTGTACTAACCTGATACTTAAATTCAATACTTTATTTGCTGCAATTCGGCAGTTTCCGCTGAATGTCTGATAACTGCTTCAGCGACTCCACTTTTAGCAAATTACAGTGACCATTCGCTAAATAGGGAATTCACCTTATTTTCTGCAAAATAAATTCCCCGAAATGTGACGGAAAGCAGAGGATCTAAAGATAAATAGACCCTTTAGATTCTAACTTCCATAATAACCCCTAAAATACCATAAACCCAGAGAAATGCAATAAAAATAATAAACAATGTGGCATTTAGCCTACTCATTAACCCCTAAAATGCCATTAATCAAGGGAAAACATGAAATGAATACACTGAGGCATGTAGCCAACCCATTAACCCCTAAAATGTCATTAATCAAGGAAAAAACAAATGTATACTGTGAGGGATGAAGCCTGCCCATTAACCCTTAATATACAACTAAACCAAGGCATAAACTAACGTAATACACAATGTAATGTATAGTCTAAACATTAACCATTTCACTGCTGAGCCATTTCAACCCTGTGAAAATGTTTACGTTTAAGTGCACGTTTTTATTTGATGTTTTATGAGTTTTACATCACACTGAATATGGTCATGTGGGGTATCATTGGAAAGGCCAGAATCTGCCCTGTCAAATGACACCTAGTTCATCCATATACGATGCATAGCTACGGAGATACGTTGGTCCGAAGAAGTGTGGGAAGCTGGATGATGATTTTTGGTGGGGGGGCACATGGGGGGGCAAGGAATAACCTAGGGGGGGCAATTGCCCCCCCTTGCCCCCCTGTAGAGTCGCCTATGATTGTATAGTGCTGGAAATTGAACTCATAAAAAAAAGAGATGTTTCTAGTTATCTGTATTGTAGCTCCGTTATGGAGCTGTAACTCCGTTCTGTGTCTATCTGTATTGCACCTCCATTCTGGAGTTTTTTGACTCGTCCATACCTGCTTGTCATTTGACCATTTTATTTTAATTGATTAGATCTGTCTGATTTCTTCTCATATAGAAAAATGGTTTCCTTTGTTCCCATTAAGAGCAATCTTTCTTTTGCGCTATTACAATTTTTGCGTTCTTGCCATTTTTTTTTGAGCGCTGCTGCCATTTTTTTTGCATTGCTGTATATTCGCGAGCTGTCCTATTTTATAACCTAACTGATTCTAAAGGATTTGCAAACAGTTTTTTCTTTCAGATTTCACATTTGTTTTTGGTTTATTTGTTTTTCTATTGTTTCATGCCATTGATTACGTCTGTTTATTTCACTGTTTGTCTTTACTAATTATGAATGTATGTGTTTATCTTTGATGTTTTGTGTTTCCTGGTTCTGATGTTGTGTTTTTTCATATGTAATTTATGTATAGGGACTGACTCTATTACCACAGGTTGCTTCGTTTCTATTAGGGATGAGCTGTTCGGGTTCGGACGGTTCAGAGCTCGGCCCGAACTTTGGCAGTTCGAAAGTTCGCGAACTTCAAACTTTTTGGGTGTGTTCGGTTCGAGTTCGAAAAAAAAAGGAAATTTTTAAAAAAGTATAGAAAATGCTTAAAAAAAATACTAAGGCTAAGGTCAGACGAAAGCATTTTTAACGTGTGTTTAACCGCACGAAATCACGGCCGTGCTAGCAGCAAATGACGTCCAATGCCGGGTAACATACGAAGAACGGCCGCACGAAAGTGCGTCCGCGCAACACAAGTGGCAAACGAACGCATTTTTTCTAGAACGTCAAACCGCTACTACTGACGTACAGAGTGCGCTGCGTCCGCATAGTGGCATGTTTGCGTGATTGGGAGAAGTCAGACGCTGCTAATGTCCGGCTAACATAACGTCCAGACACAAAAAGTGTTTTATTGATGATCCGTACAAAATCACGGACGAAAATGCGCATCGTATGACCGCTATCGCGTATTCCGTGAAAAAATACGTCCAGTCGTTCGAATGCACTTTTTCACGGACGACGCGAAAAATGCGTTCGTCTGACCCTAGCCTAAAAAATCTAGAAATAAAGAGACTCTTTACTGCAGAATATTATAAGCAACAGTTTATTAGATATTGAATTAAAAACTAATGTATACGTGGAAAGATTCTCAACTCTAAATGACCAATGTTGTGCCCATTTACAAGAAGGGTAGTAGGGAGGAATCGGGGAACTAGGCCAGTTAGTCTTACGTTAGTAGTGGGGAAATTAATGGAAACCATGTTAAAGGAAAGGATTGTTGAACATCTAAAAACACATAGATTACAGGATCAGAAACAACATGGGTTTACCTCAGGGAGATCATGCCAAACTAATCTTATTGATTTTTTTGATTGGGTAACAAAAATAATAGACACAGGTGATGCAGTAGACATTGCTTATTTAGATTTCAGTAAGGCTTTTGATACTGTTCCGCATAGAAGGCTTATCAATAAATTGCAATCTTTGAGCTTGGATTCCAATATTGTTGAATGGATTAGAACAGTGGCTGAGTGACAGGCAACAGAGGGTTGTGGTAAATGGAGTTTATTCGGCGCAAGGTCTTGTTACCAGTGGGGTACCTCAGGGGTCAGTACTTGGACCCATTCTCTTTAATATTTTTATTAGTGATATTGCAGAAGGTATTAATGGTAAAGTATGTCTTTTTGCTGATGACACAAAGATTTGCAACAGGGTTGACGTTCCTGGAGGGATCAGCCAAATGACAAATGATTTAGGTAAACTAAAAAAATGGTCGGAGTTGTGGCAATTGAGTTTTAATGTGGATAAGTGCAAGATAATGCACCTGGGACGTAAAAACCCAAGGGCTGAATATAGAATATTTGATACATCTGAGGGTTGGGATTTAGGGGTTACTATTTCAGAGGATCTAAGGGTAAGTAGTCAATGTAATAGAGCAGCAGGAAATGCTGGCAGAATGCTTGGAAATGCTGGCAGAATGCTTGGTTGTGTAGGGAGAGCCTGTATTAGCAGTAGGAAAAGGGAAGTGCTCATGCCACTGTACAGAGCACTGGTGAGACCTCACTTGGAGTACTGTGTGCAGTACTGGAGACCGTATCTCCAGAAGGATATAGACATCTTAGAGAGAGTTCAGAGAAGGGCTACTAAAATGGTGTACGGCTTGAAGGAGAAAAGTTACCAGGAAAGGCTTAATGATCTTAACATGTACAGCTTGGAAAAAAGACGAGACAGAGGAGATATGCTAGAAACATTTAAATACGTAAAGGGAATCCACAAGGTAGAGGAAGGGAGTATATTTAAAAGGAAACAAAGTAGCAAAACAAGAGGACATAGTCTTAGATTAGAGGGGCAAAGGTTTAAAAGTAACATCAGGAAGCATTATTTTACTGAGAGGGTGGTGGATACATGGAACAGTCTTCCAGTAGAAGTGGTAGAGGCCAAAACAGTAATTGAATTTAAGCAAGCATGGGATAGGCATAAGGCTATCCTAAACAAACGATAAATCCAGGTAAAATATCCATGTAATTGGGCAGACTAGATGGGCCGAAAGGTTCTTATCTGCCGACATTTTTCTATGTTTCTATGTTTCTATGTTTCTCTGTTCACAAACGGGCATAACACCAGGTGTTTTTAGTCTGGTAATCAATTTGATACATTGCACACTATACTGAGGTACTGAGGGGGTGGGGTGGTGTCTGCTTTTGATTGAGATTTGAGAATTAATTTCCCTCCTAAAACTTCCTAATATGCTGCATTTAACTGGTGTTTGAAAAAAATTCAAAATAACATCTAAAGCAATGTTATTTTTCACCTCGGGATTAAACATTCACAGGGTTATTCAGAGAGCGGTGAAAAGCAGAAGAATAACTGGAGAAGTGAAAATTCTAGGTCAAAATAGCCAAACCAGAAAAATTCTCCCATTTATCTCACTTTCCAAATTGGCTATTTGGTCTAGATTGTTCTCTTCTCTTGCCAATTCTCCTGGCTTTCACCTCTCTCTCAGGGTTGTTCAGAGAAAGGTGAAAACCAGGAGAATGGCAGGAAAAGAGAACAATCTGGACCAAATAGCCGATTTGGAAAGTGAGATAAGGCTAGGGTCAGACTAACGCATTTTTCGCAGCGACCATCAAAAAGTGCGTCCGAACGCATTGCCGTATTTTTTCACGGAATGCGCGAAAACGGTCATACGATGCGCATTTTTGTGCGTGATTTTTTACGGATCCGAACCTGGAAACTTTGGGTGTCTGGACGTTATGTTGGCCGGACATGAGCAGGGTCTGACGTCTCCAAATCACACACACACGCCGCTATTGGACGCAGCGCACTCTGTACTAACGGTTCTGCGTTCTCGAAAAAATGCGTTCATTTTCCACTTGCGTTGCGCAGCCGGACTGTCGTGCGACCGTACTTCGTATATTGGCCGTCATTGGCCGTCATTTGCTGCTAGTGCGGCCGTGATTAAGTGCGCCTAAACGCACGTTAAAAATTCGCTAGTCTGACCCCAGCCTAAATGGGAGAATTTTTCTGGTTTGGCTATTTTGACCTAGAATTTTCCATTCTCCAGTCATTCTCCTGCTCTTCACCGCTCTCTGAATAACCCTGACAGGGTTATTCAGAGAAAGGTGAAACTCAGGAGAATGACTGAAGAGAAAATTCTAGGTCAAAATAGCCAAACCAGAAAAATTCTCCCATTTATCTCACTTTCCAAATCGGCTATTTGGTCTAGAAGTTTCCATTCTCCTGCTTTTCACCGCCAAAAAATCAGTAAACTTTTTCTGCGTGTCCGAAAATGTCTCCTCTTTTCATACAGACTGCCGCCCCAAGCAGTTGTTTATGGATAGATTAAAGGAAAAGCATTTACCGTCATTTGAAATGTCATTTTTTGGTTTTTACATATTTCTATACATCCTAGAAATCCGCCACTTCACGGTTAGGTTATGGGGACCTCCTAGGCACGATATTTGAAGGAATTTTTCGTTTTTATTTTTAACCCTTATTTCATGGAAAACTCACTGTCCCTTTAAAAACGTTTTTTTAAAACTTTTTGTCCTTGTTTCCTGTCCCCCAGGGCACTACCCGGACCCCCATACACCTTTTATGGCAAATATCTAGCATATATGCCCTCTGGGAGGGCACTCTAAAAACCGAATTTTCAGCCCCATTGACTTGTATTGAGTTCGAGTTCGGGTTCGGGTTCGGATACGAACATTTGGGAAGTTCGGGTTCGGCTCTGAACCGAACTCAGGGAGTGCTCGGCTCATCCCTAGTTTCTATATGTGTTTTACTGCTTTGCCTTGAGTACAAAAAAAAAATCAGGAAATAGAGACAATAGCACCTTTCAATCGTGCCTGCTAACTAATACTTTTTTTCTCTCTTAAATTCTTGTAGAAAAAGTTTTCTTTCTTTGTTTTTTATTAATAGTTCTTTCTATTTGCAATATGTAGTAGTTAAAATGATGTACAAAGGAAAGATGTATTTGGCTGTGAGTTCTGGAATGTGTCTTATTTTCATGCAATAATGGGAGTTGTGATTTCAGCTGTTTGTGGAGTTGGGTATTTTCAGGTGATTCAAATGTGTATTTTGGTTGGTATATATAGCGTATTAAATGGCTGAGGTGTGAAGGAATGATACAAGTTTATGTATGATATCAAAAACTATTTTGTGTATCATGTGTATTTTGTGCTATTGGAATTGCTGGGCGTTGTCTATCTGCCTTAATATAAGTTATACGTTTTCCCAAAAGAGGCGTGGTCGGTTATTTTTTTCTCTGGTCTTTGTTTGAGTCCAGCACAAAGGGAGTAACCACACCTTAATATAGGTTATATGTTTTGCATAAGGGACGTGTATTATTATTATTTATTTATAAAGCGCTGGCATATTCCGCAGTGCTGTACAATAGGCACAGTGCATGCCTGTGTAGTCTTCTTTGTTGCTGGGCGAATGATAATCTCTATTGCAGCCATAATAATAATATTTGAGTCCCCTATTGAATAATTGCCAAAATGGCTGACTGAAGTCATTTACAGGTTCTGTATCCTGTACAATGGAATATATATATAGGTTACCATAATACAGTAGGCAAAGAGGTCCTGTTTAAGAGTTTACAATCTAAAAGCATAGAGTGATATTGAAGGATTATAGTTTACGTGAATGGTGTGGACAAAGCCTACAGATTTTGTGGCACTGTACAAAGGAATGTTAGTACCTAGAAGAGATAAGAGGGAAAGGAGATCAGGCAGATTTATTGGGTATTCAGATGATAAGTGGGAATAGAAGGTTTTGTTTTCCTGTAGAAAACATTTGATTAATTTGGTTATATTGCTAATTGGGGATCTGTGTATATAAATAATTGATAATTATCTTTAGTCTCAATTTTTAACATGCCCTTCTACACGTTTTTTCTTTCCCAGTTTATGATATTGTGTTATGTGTTTTTTATTTGAATGTACAAGAGAATTTAAGGAAAAATGGTGACCGTTGCAAAAGTAAAAAAAAAGGTTTTCACATTCTTCTCCTAGCTCCCTCAATTTTGTCTACCTCATGACCCCTCCTCTTTTCTTTGTGTCCAAATTTGGTGCTATGACGGAATGGAGATGTTGTTCCGCCTGCGGGTGTGCTCAATCTGCGTGACCCCTTCGCTTACCGCTGGCCCGACTACCGAGTGACGCGCACTCGGCGTCTCGTGCGGCCTGGCGTGACCCTGGGGAAGGGTTAGCGGGCGGTGGAGGGGACCCCTGCCTAGAACCAGCCCGACCACTGAGCCATACGGCACTCAGCGTCCCGAGCAGCTGGCTCACTGACCTTGTGGGTGTGGGACGTCCGTGGAGATCGGATCTGCCAGCCACGGAGGAATCTTCGGATCTATGTGGGAAACGTTTCGGATCTTGCGGGAAACGTTTCCGATCGCGGTGCGGGTAACTTTTCGGATCTCAATGGAAGAATGACCTTTCGGATCGGATCGGCTGAAGGGAACTTCGGATCTGGCAGAAGGGGCGAGGGATTCGGATCTTCCCGCGATCCCTCGCAACACCGTAGCGCGGTACGCGGCCGCGCCCTTCGGTTCGGATCTCCGTCTCTCTGAGAACCGAATCTTCATGCGCTGCGCCTCTGCCCTGCTACTCGATGCAGGCACAGAGCGCTCGCTTCGGTTCGTACCTGGATGGACACCGTACCCTGAGATCGCGGGGGACTCTCAGATACGAAAATACGGTGGAGAATAAAGTCACACCAGTCAAAGCTGAATGCACTGCAGGATCTGCCTTTATTGTTTACAGTCCAAGCATTTATTACCTCTGCACACAATTAGAATACAATGGGACTCCTTGCCCGCCCTCCCAGGACCCATTGGCCCTTGGCCTTCAGGGAGTCGCCAATTCGGACCGGATGGTCCGAATCGGCCATTTTGCGATCCGAACCGGATGGTTCGGATCGGCCATTTTCCGAATCGAAAATTCTTAACTGCGCCACAAGGTGATCGGAAAATGGCGGCGAGCAAGGCAACAAAGGGGAAAATACATTATGCAATAAATCAACGGGGACACTTTATTACACCACACAATCACCTCTAATAAAAGTACTTGTAAAACTGGGTGCGTGCCACCACACCCGAGTGTCCATAGCCACCACTGTCACTGCACCGCCCCTGGCTGAGGGTGCTGGGCCATTCCGTGACAGGTGCATTTTTCAAAATGGATTCTTGGTTTCTTTAAACTTTCACAGGTTATTAATATTTTCTTCCAAGTTTTTTTTTTTATTTAGGTGACAATTACCCACGCATGCAAACATATATATTGCAAATGATGCTGATCAAGCTAGATGGAAGATTATTTAATACCAATATCAATATAGCTATTGGAATTGAAGGAAATTTACTCAAATACACATTATCATTTCACATTGCAATGTTACATTAACCGGATAACAAGAAAGGAAGTATCAGACACCAGGCAATAAAACATTCTAACAAAGGAGTTGTATTTCATTTTAAATTAATGAAGGAAGAAGACATTTTATCAACAACTCATCGATAAATCATGCGATTAAAGAAGATCATTGATTTGGAAATAAAACTTAAGACATGTCAGTTTCACAAAACAGTTATTTTAACCCAGTACGCAAGAAGACAGAGAAAGAAGAAAATAATGTATTTTTTATATGTTGATGGATTATCAGTGTGTTGTCAAAGTGATAATTATTCTGTATCTTTTATTATTTTATATTTTATTATTTTTGTTGTTTGGTTACAGTCAATATTGTTCAAATTCCCTGACACATTTAGGATTATTGGAGATCACATCCAATTAAATTAGAGTTAATTAATGTATTTAGGAACATATAATTGAATGCATTTGCATAAATACGTTTCATGACATACATAGTGGTATATGGAATATAGTTTAATTCAGGTCTAAATGATTGTGGGAAAGTTTTAATTAGGTAAAATTAATTCGGTAAAATTAAAGTTGTTTTTATTTTATTTTATTGGGATCGGTGTGTTTTATAAACACCAGTTTGTTTCATAACACCAAACAAGAATGGATAAGATATCAATAAATAATTTTTTGATATTTAAAATGGTTGGAGTATGCACTTCGGCTATACCCTTTTGAGCCAAAGTTGCTAATATATATATATATATATATTTTTTCTCTAGTGCAATGGGTCAGAAGTAGTATGATTTTCTTTTTTTTGTTGTGTGCGGCCCATAGGCTTTGCGAGGAAATTTTAAAATTTATTATCTGTGTCTTTTCTTATGTAATTAACAACATTTTATTGTTTTCGTGCACTTGAGAGTGACAATGAATGAATGTGTATATGTGTAGCGCTCACTCCCGGAGGAGCCGCTGAATAAACCTCGGGTTAGTCTCTCTGCACTAGGGAATAAATATACACCAGCAGTGTTGTGGATTTTATAAATTATATACTTTACTGATCCCAATAAAGTGACACATATAACACAATTACGGTATAGGAACGACAGGATTTTCGTAATGCGGGAAACACGCGGCGGGAAAAAGAAAGATTAACCCCTTCGTTTCTGGAGTGTAAGTCCCATAAGAGTAGTGTCCCAAAAAGGTGTGTGTGTGTTCTCAGGTACCCGGGTACTATATTCAACTGGCCAGTGAATGGATTTAGCAAATCTTCGACTAGTCACGTTGGGGCCCTGTAGATTTAAACAATACTGCAGCGTGCTTGGTTTAAACTTTGACTGTGGCCTGGAAGGCCTCTCACCCATCCGCCAGACAATCTGTTCCGCTGTCCGATCAGGATCTCTCTCCGCTTGGTTATACTGGAACTCTGTGCCACCGGATCCGCTTCTCCTGCTTGTCCAATTTCGGTAACGAGAATTACGGCCTACCGCCTGCACTCCCAGTGGATCATCGCGGTCTCCTAACTCGGGGTCCAAACGGGAAAGTTGTGTCTGCGCAAAAACCTCTCAGCGATGTGTGGATAGATCTCCACCAGCACTGTCTCTGATTATCAGCACCCGCAAGGCAGCTCCTGCTCTCCGGCCTGGTCTTAATCTCTGGCAGTCTCACGTGCATCTTCCACCTTTTGTCGCTCGGCTCACACTGGCTCTCCTTCGCAAGAGGCTGCGGATGTCATTCGCTCTCTCCCACCCAGTTCCTGTCCCTGCCGCAAAGCATGATGGAAAACATAGTCCTGTTGTGTCCAGTATACTCTACATTGCGCTTGTCTCCCCCTGGTGGCCAAACCCGATCAATACATCAACAGAGTTTAAAACAGCACTACATATGATTAGTGGGTATACCATTTTTTTTTTCTTTTTTCTTTTCTTTATTTTTTGCTAAAACAGTATCACATTGTAACGGGGAGCCCCCTATAGGGTGAGGGGGAACCCCCAATCTGCAGAGATGAAGCCTTAAGGACAGGTATACAGCTTCCAGGGAACAAACCAAGATATTAACAGAAACTAGAAAGATCCCTAAGCCCTGACTGAGATCCTTGAAAAGATGGTCTCGAAATACTAACTAGGCTAGGTTTGCAAGATGAATAAAACATAAACCAGACAGACAATAAATGCAGGTATACAGATTCCAGGGAACAAACCAAGATATTAACAGAAACTAGAAAGATCCCTAAGCCCTGACTGAGATCCTTGAAAGGTGGTCTCGAAATACTAACTAGGCTAGGCCTGCAAGACGAACAAAACATAAACCAGACATACGATGAATGCAGACATACAGATTCCTAAGCACGGTACAGTACAGGGGACAGACAGAAGAGAGATCCAAATACAAGAGCCAAAGGTCATACACGGAATATCATAACTAGAGGGGTCAGACAAGAGAGGGATCCTAAATACATGAGCCAGAGGTCGTACACAGCAAATCAACGTAAACCAGCATACAGGGACTAGGCAAGAAAGACTATCCTGGTCCAAGGATCAAGGTGAATCCTGGTCGTACTTATAGGGCAGAACAGGTCATGTGACCGCAGACCAATTAGCCCAACAGATGGCCTGCAGGCTGAAAACAAAACAACAGGAATCCCTGCTACCACCAGCAGGGGGCAAGGCCGAGACGTGACATAACCCCCTCCCTTACGGGTGACCTCCTGGGCACCCAAGAAAGAAAACATGGATGGCATGAAAACGGATAAGACCAGTCACCAGTACCCATTGGAATCCCGCTCAGACTCAGAGTAGTCAGTTTGTGCCTGAGCAAGCAAAGCTCTTTCATAAACCTCCAGGTCCTCTCTGCAGATCACTGCACCATTAGAGGCCCGTACACAACCCTCGGCAACCGGGCTAGGGTCTCGTACCTGAGGGTCCGACGGCATGAGTACCTTGGACCTTGAACGGAGTGAATCATCAGTCCCCGGTTGTTTATGGTTAGTCCTCTTGCGTCTCCTGGACCGTGATCTAGGAGTTCCGTCCACACCATGGCACATAGAGGCAATAGAGGTACTGCCAGATCCAGTGACAGTAGTCTTGCCCTGAGATTGTATATTACAACTCACAGTGGGACCACAAGACACAGTGGACTTACTGTCTACCCCAGAGACAATGACCTTGCCATTAAATGTGGCCCCGACCAATACAGTACAGGGTGTGTGCATGACTGGTAAACACTCGGGATATGGGACATCACCAGGACATGGTACAGTTGGCGCCACAACAGTCTTACACCTCTCCCCAGGAGGAGTATATTGTGGATCATCTGAATCAGAGTCTTCCAACAGCCCTTTCAGAATGTCAGGGTGTCTCTGGAGCACTACCCAGTGCCTCTCACGCATCCAAAAGCCAGAAGGCGTCCGTATATATTCCGTGGGAACACAATGTGATTTAGGGATCTCAATACCCTTTAAACCACCAGCTTGCTGAATTTCCCTGATTACTGTGCGGAGTAAGGCAACCTCGGACTCAGAGGGTGTAGTATCAATGGAACCAGAACAAAGTGTGGAAGTTTCAGAACCAGATTGGCTAGGGTTGATCACCTTTTCCTGTCTTCTCTTAGAGCAAGACATAGACTTTGTGACCACCTCACAAGGCTTGACAATGGTGGGGACAATACTGGACTCACTGTGGGGCAAGGGCACAGTGGTCTCATGTGCCAATCCAGGCACGTCGGCCTCATAACAAAACGTGGTCACAGCTGTCTCGTCTAACCTGGGTACAGCTGTCATTGCTGACGTACAGCTAGTCCCGGACACCACTGGCAAGGTACCAGCCTCAGGCATCACGAATGACATATTGTCAGTACCCGACATGGCTGGCTTCTCATTACCAGTACCCGACATGGCTGGCTTCTCATTACCAGTACCCGACATGGCTGGCTTTGTGCCAGGGGAAGCAGACATGGCTGGCTTCGTGCCAGGGGAAGCAGACATGGCTGGCTTTGTGCCAGTGGGAACAGACATGGTTGGCATCGTGCCAGTGGGAACAGACATGGCTGGCATCGTGCCAGTGGGAACAGACATGGCTGGCTTCGTGCCAGTGGATACAGACATGGCTGGGTTCGTGCCAGTAGATACAGACATGGCTGGCTTCACGCCAGTAGATACAGACATGGCTGGCTTCACGCCAGTAGATACAGACATGGCTGGCTTCACGCCAGTGGATACAGACATGGCTGGCTTCACGCCAGTGGATACAGACATGGCTGGCTTCGTGCCAGGAGAAGCAGACATGGCTGGCTTCGTGCCAGGGGAAGCAGACATGGCTGGCATCGTGTCAGTGGGAACAGACATGGCTGGCATCGTGCCAGTGGGAACAGACATGGCTGGCTTCGTGCCAGTGGATACAGACATGGCTGGCTTCGTGCCAGTAGATACAGACATGGCTGGCTTCACGCCAGTAGATACAGACATGGCTGGCTTTTTGCCAGGGGAAGCGGACATGGCTGGCTTTTCATTGCCAGTGGGAACAGACATGGCTAGCTTCGTGCCAGTAGCTACAGACATGGCTGGCATTTCATTACCAGTAAGAACAGGCATGGCTGGCAGCGTGCCAGTGGATACAGACATAGCTGGCTTCGTGCCAACAGATACAGACATGGCTGGCTTCATGCCAGTAGATACAGACATGGCTGGCTTTTTGCCAGGGGAAGCGGACATGGCTGGCTTTTCATTGCCAGTGGGAACAGACATGGCTGGCTTCGTGCCAGGGGAAGCAGACATGGCTGGCTTTGTGCCAGTGGGAACAGACATGGTTGGCATCGTGCCAGTGGGAACAGACATGGCTGGCATCGTGCCAGTGGGAACAGACATGGCTGGCTTCGTGCCAGTGGATACAGACATGGCTGGGTTCGTGCCAGTAGATACAGACATGGCTGGCTTCACGCCAGTAGATACAGACATGGCTGGCTTCACGCCAGTAGATACAGACATGGCTGGCTTCACGCCAGTGGATACAGACATGGCTGGCTTCACGCCAGTGGATACAGACATGGCTGGCTTCGTGCCAGGAGAAGCAGACATGGCTGGCTTCGTGCCAGGGGAAGCAGACATGGCTGGCATCGTGTCAGTGGGAACAGACATGGCTGGCATCGTGCCAGTGGGAACAGACATGGCTGGCTTCGTGCCAGTGGATACAGACATGGCTGGCTTCGTGCCAGTAGATACAGACATGGCTGGCTTCACGCCAGTAGATACAGACATGGCTGGCTTTTTGCCAGGGGAAGCGGACATGGCTGGCTTTTCATTGCCAGTGGGAACAGACATGGCTAGCTTCGTGCCAGTAGCTACAGACATGGCTGGCATTTCATTACCAGTAAGAACAGGCATGGCTGGCAGCGTGCCAGTGGATACAGACATAGCTGGCTTCGTGCCAACAGATACAGACATGGCTGGCTTCATGCCAGTAGATACAGACATGGCTGGCTTTTTGCCAGGGGAAGCGGACATGGCTGGCTTTTCATTGCCAGTGGGAACAGACATGGCTGGCTTCGTGCCAGGGGATACAGACATGGCTGGCTTCGTGCCAGTGGATACAGACATGGCTGGCTTCGTGCCAGTGGATGCAGACATGGCTGGCATTTCATTACCAGTGAGAACAGGCATGGCTGGCAGCGTGCCAGTGGATACAGACATGGCTGGCATTTCATTGCCAGTGGGAACAGGCATGGCTGGCTTTTCATTACCAGTGAGAACAGGCATGGCTGGCAGCGTGCCAGTGGATACAGACATGGCTGGCTTCGTGCCAGTAGAAACAGACATGGCTGGCATTTCATTGCCAGTGGGAACAGGCATGGCTGGCTTTTCATTACCAGTGAGAACAGCATGGCTGGCAGCGTGCCAGTGGATACAGACATGGCTGGCATCATGCCAGTGGATACAGACATGGCTGGCATCGTGCCGGTGGATACAGACATGGCTGGCATCGTGCCAGTAGATACAAACATGGCTGGCATCGTGCCAATAGATACAGACATGGCTGGCATTTCATTGCCAGTGGGAACAGGCATGGCTGGCTTTTCATTACCAGTGAGAACAGGCATGGCTGGCAGCGTGCCAGTGGATACAGACATGGCTGGCATTTCATTGCCAGTGGGAACAGGCATGGCCGGCTTTTCATTACCAGTGAGAACAGGCATGGCTGGCAGCGTGCCAGTGGATACAGACATGGCTGGCATCATGCCAGTGGATACAGACATGGCTGGCATCGTGCCAGTGGATACAGACATGGCTGGCTTCGTGCCAGTGGATACAGACATGGCTGGCTTCGTGCCAGTGGATACAGACATGGCTGGCTTCGTGCCAGTAGATACAGACATGGCTGGCATTTCATTGCCAGTGGGAACAGGCATGGCTGGCTTTTCATTACCAGTGAGAACAGGCATGGCTGGCAGCGTGCCAGTGGATACAGACATGGCTGGCATCATGCCAGTGGATACAGACATGGCTGGCATCATGCCAGTGGATACAGACATGGCTGGCATCGTGCCGGTGGATACAGACATGGCTGGCATCGTGCCAGTAGATACAGACATGGCTGGCATCGTGCCAGTAGATACAGACATGGCTGGCATCGTGCCAATAGATACAGATATGGCTGGCATTTCATTGCCAGCGGGAACAGACATGGCTGGCTTTTCATTACCAGTGAGAACAGGCATGGCTGGCAGCGTGCCAGTAGATACAGACATGGCTGGCAGCATGCCAGTGGATACAGACATGGCTGGCATCGTGCCAGTGGATACAGACATGGCTGACTTCGTGCCAGGGGAAGCAGACATGGCTGGCATCGTGCCAGGGGAAGCAGACATGACTGGCATCGTGCCAGGGGATACAGACATGGCTGGCATTTCACTGCCAGTGGGAACAGGCATAGCTGGCAGCGTGCCAGTGGATATAGACCTGGCTGGCAGTGTTCCAGTGGATATAGACATGGCTGGCAGCGTGCCAGTGGATACAGACATGGCTGGCAGCGTGCCAGTGGATACAGACATGGCTGGCAGCGTACTAGTGGATACAGACATGGCTGGCTTAGCATTCCCAACCGGAGACACTGAAACCTCACTGGGAGACGAGGGCATAGTGATCCCATGATTCACCAGATTTGAGGTGGCTATTCTGCCAGTCTGGATGCCTATGGAGGACACACCAGTACCTCCATAGCGATACCTGGATATATGGTTCCCCTGCCATTGCTTAACAGGTTTTAATACACAATGCTCAATAGTGTGATTTGGATCTGCACAATAAAAACAGAGACCATACAACCTGCGTCTTTCCTTCTCAGACATGGGTTTGCAAGTAGTGCAGGGTGGTGCTGCATCGTTAGCTGCAGCAGGTGATAGGCTCAGAGCCTCCATTAACCTCTGCAGCTCTTTCATCATAGCAAGCACCAAGTTCAATACAGCTTCATACATATGAGACATACCTGCCAGCTTCTATTATGGGACCAGGATAATGTAACGGGGAGCCCCCTATAGGGTGAGGGGGAACCCCCAATCTGCAGAGATGAAGCCTTAAGGACAGGTATACAGCTTCCAGGGAACAAACCAAGATATTAACAGAAACTAGAAAGATCCCTAAGCCCTGACTGAGATCCTTGAAAGGTGGTCTCGAAATACTAACTAGGCTAGGCCTGCAAGACGAACAAAACATAAACCAGACATACGATGAATGCAGGCATACAGATTCCTAAGCACGGTACAGGGGACAGACAGAAGAGAGATCCAAATACAAGAGCCAAAGGTCATACACGGAATATCATAACTAGAGGGGTCAGACAAGAGAGGGATCCTAAATACATGAGCCAGAGGTCGTACACAGCAAATCAAAGTAAACCAGCATACAGGGACTAGGCAAGAAAGACTATCCTGGTCCAAGGATCAAGGGGAATCCTGGTCGTACTTATAGGGCAGAACAGGTCATGTGACCGCAGACCAATTAGCCCAACAGATGGCCTGCAGGCTGAAAACAAAACAACAGGAATCCCTGCTACCACCAGCAGGGGGCAAGGCCGAGACGTGACACACATCTTCATCACAAGAAATCTGACAGTCACAATGACTGCATATGGAACGAATCATGGACATTTTGGGCCCTATTACATTCTTTGCGCATTTTTTTTGCGCGCGCGCAAATGCGTATTTGCGCGAGGGCCAAAACCTTTTGCGCTGAACGTCGTATTACGACGTTCGCGCAAACAATGCGCGTTAAGGTTTAACGCTTATGGACCTGCGCGAGCGTGATGAACTGTGCGCGTCCTATACTTAACATTGTGAGCGCAAATGCGTTTTTGCGCTGGTGCGCGCATGATATTACAATCTAAGAGCAATATTTTACGTGCAACGTTTGCGCGCATCATATTAATGTCTTTGCAAACCTGGTGTTTAATGGCAAATCTGAATGTCCTGCCTGAAACCAAATACGCCAGCGCAAAAAAAAAATGTGCAGCAACGTATAGTTACACATTCTACTCATACCAAAGAATAGAGAAGTTGTGCGTGTTTTTGTTTTATTGCTGCAGCATATATACTGTACGCAGTCCGTAGGAGGGAGCATAGCGGCGTGCGGACGTATCCCGTTTGGGGTAGCTGCGGGCATTCTACTCACAGGATCACTGTATAAAGATTAACCATTGCCTTGTCAGTATAAACCAATAGCCAATAGGCTGCATGAAATACAATCTGTTCAATTAACCATTTAAAACATGGGAAGGGGAAACATCTCGTTAATACTAGGCATCTTAAAATGTAAACACAATCACTGTCATAAACCTGGATGTACATTCTAGGAAGAAATATTTCAGGTGGGTCGCTATATCGGCACACGTACCAGGTGTGTGAGTCCCACTACAAAGGATTATATGTGTGTAAAAAATAAAAAAAGAAAGAATATGGTGAACCCTCAGAACTCCTCCTTGGAGAATGACGGTATTCTTGTTTAATGTGACATGCAGCACAAAAGAATATTCCTTTCAAATGCAACCCCTGCAAGTCCATACCAGAACAACATCACAGGATGCAATACACAGACGTCCAACAAAGGGTTAAAATAAGAAACTGTGGGACAGGTCCAGCGCGCCGCGCAGTTTGACTGGGGAGAAGTTGTCGGGATGTGGAGTGAGCGGCACCGGCCAGCTCTGGGCTTACCGCCATTCCTGAGCAGTGTTCATGAAGATGTGAAAAATGGGAAATCTTCAGGCCCTTTTTTTCTGTCAGGATGATCTTCAAGTTCACGTGGTCAGTGCTGGCCAATGCAAGTCACTGGAGACTTTCTGGAGTGGGATGACATTTGTCCTGGAGAAAAGACCTTTCACATTAGAGGAGGACGTACTGGATGAATCTCAGGACAATAGCAACGTGTGTCTGATCTCTCCTTACAAGAAAGATCCCAGCCTGTGGCTGTTCCAACCATGAGAACCAGACAACTGCTTTCCAAGTACTCCTTGATACATAATCCCAACATGACCCAGCTGAGGGAAGGGAAGCCAGTTGAGGTCCTTCCTCCATTGTGGGTACGATGTGATGGCTCGGATTCAGAGGGAACATGTTGGCTGGGAGCAGAACCCATCAAAGCCAATAGGAACAATATCCTTGGTATGTGTCTCCGTATGGTCACCTGTGCAGGTCCCTCTGCTGACAAAGCCTTATTCCCTAGCCTCGTTATATGCTAAGAAAAAGCCACAGAGAGCGACACCATTCATCTGCTATGCAGACCAGGGGGATTTATTTGGCACCAACACGATAGAGACCTCCGTTATAGAATCACAGAGCAGTGTTATGGTTGAATTTGTCTGGAATGGTGTTGACAGTATTCTCCAGGTTCCCCGCTAACATCAACGGCAACTAGTCTGAATATAAAGATAAAATGGGGAGAGCTCAGGAGCGCCCGGTGTATCCCGTTTATAAAGGAGAAATTCATCATATGCTGGAGGTGGTGGTTATTTGCAATGTCTTTCCTGCACTCGGTCATGAAAACCTTTTCCCACTTACACAGTCAGGGCCGGTGCTAGACTATTTTGCGCCCTAGGCAAGACCAGCTACTTGCACCCCCCCCCCAAAAAAAAAGCTCACATGGTGGATATATTGCCCCCTGCTCACATGGGTACATTTGCCCCCCGCTAACACATGGCATGGAGATATTCTCCAGCAAAACATGGAGATATTGCCCCAGCTCACACATGGAGATATTGCCCCCAGGCTCACACATGGATATTTGCCCCCAGGCTCACACATGGAGATATTGCCCCCAGGCTCACACATGGATATATTGCCCCCAGGCTCACACATGGATATTTGCCCCAAGGCTCACACATGGATATTTGCCCCCAGGCTCACACATGGGTATTTGCCCCCAGGCTCACACATGGATATTTGCCCCAGCTCACACATGGATATTTGCCCCCAGGCTCACACATGGGTATTTGCCCCCAGGCTCACACATGGATATTTGCCCCCAGGCTCACACATGGGTATTTGCCCCCAGGCTCACACATGGCTATTTGCCCCCAGGCTCACACATGGATATTTGCCCCCAGGCTCACACATTGATATCTGCCCCCAGGCTCACACATGGGTATTTACCCCCAGGCTCACACATGGGTATTTACCCCCAGGCTCACACATGGATATTTACCCCCAGGCTCACACAAGGATACTTGCCCAGACGCAGCATGCCACACATGGATATTTGCCTCCAGCGCTGTCTTCCTGTATCCAGTCTCAATGTGTGCTGGCGTCGCCGCTGGCGTCAAGGAGATGGAGGCGTGGACTTGGTCCAGGAAGCTGGAAGCACCAAGTCCACGCCTCCGTCTCCTTGATGACGCGGTGACGCCGGCATGTATTGGGGCTGGCTGTAGCACGCGGCCGCCCCACGGGCATGTTTTTTTTACAATTGTTTTTGTTTTTACACAATTGGTCGGGCCGGCTGTGCCCTAGGCGGGTGCTGCGCTCTAGTCGCCCGCCTAGTTGGCCTAGCGGCAGCGCCGGCCGTGTACACTGTCATGTTTGAAGTACTACAAGGAAAACCCTTGGAATGATCAACATGTATTCTAGCTGCCAATTCGTCCGAGCATTATCAGGGAAGAGAAAGCATAATAATATGTCATGGCTAAACGAGTCACTTAGAGTACATACATAGCTGCCATCTGCTGCCATCTGCTGCCATCTAGCGGCCATCTAGCGGCCATGGAAAGAACGGTCTTTAAATTCTTAACCTCCCTGGTGGTCTAATTTTTTCAAAATTTCGTGTCTAAAAGCGCCTCAATTTTTTTTTAAAGGAAACGTGTTTTTGTACATAGCCTGTAATAATTAGGAATCACGCACTGAAATCCGTGCAATCAAGAGTCCTTACTGGTAAAATCCTTTATAAATAAATAAATAAAAAATAAATAGTAAATACACTGAGTCCGATAAAGTTTGAAACACGACATAATAATTTATTATCCCAAAAATAATTATCCAAAATAATGCAAATAAATGATATTCAATAAAATACAACAAAAAACACTGAAATCTGTCTGCAAGCAAGGGTGAGACGATGTATGGTCTATTTCTTATCCTGTACTGCCACCTAGTGGCCGTTCAAAAGCATTACACTGTATAATCCAAAATGTAAACTATAAAATTCTTTTTTTCTAACAGGGTTATCCAAAGAGATTCGAAAAGTCACTGCACGTTCGGTGACTTTTCGTTCTCTTCAATTCGGTTCCGTTTGCCGATCCCATTTCGGTGACCCTGCGGTGTATTCAGCAAGTACCACAGGGCCCCCGAATTGCAGGGAAAAGCTGCCGCAAACCTGACGAAAACTAACCGCAAAACCCACCGAATGCACCAGAAAACAAGCAAAAACATCTGGATTAACCTTCGAAAAGCCCGAGCAGGAGCCGATCACACGCAGCGAAGCAGCTGTGACGCAGAGGAGGCAGTGAATAAATTAGCAAAACCATTTGTATGAATCTGGGAAAAAGAAACGCTGTTTGCAAAGAAACTACTGAGCGAAAATGTCTGAAATTTTCACAGGAGGTCCAGGAAATGATAATAAAGAGGGCTGTTACAGAAAAAAAAACAGAAAAATGCTTAAAGTATCCTAAAAAATCTATAAATAAAGAGACTTTTTGCTGCAGAATTTTATAATGAACGGTTTATTAGATATTGAATTAAAACGGGAATATTTTTAACATTGAAGCCTATGGGATTCTCCTGAATAAACCTGTCGAAGGAAACCACTGAACAGCCGGGCAATTCGGCAACTTTTCACTGCTGGTTTGTGTTCTCTGAATAGCCGAAGCAGTGCTTCTCTATGGGGATTCACTGCCCCCGAACAGGCACCGAACAGGCACCGTATGTGCAGGCAATTCGCCAGGATTTGGCGAATTGCCTGCTCTCTGAATAGCCAAATGGCCAGGAAAGGTAACCGAACCCTGATTTTCACTGTTACGTTACCTTTCTCAAGCAATTCGGATCTCTTTGGTTAACCCTGTAAGTGTTCTGCTGATCTCGCCCACCCTCGTGTTACTCGCAGGGAGCTTCCAGGAATCCGCTCGCCGCGATCACACTGCGGGGGTCAGCGAGGGAGCCAGGAGGAGGTGAGTATGTATCCAGCCCGAGTGTGGCTATGGGTTACCGTTCGCGGTAGCGAAATTTAACCACGAGTCACACTCGGGAATACCGCCAGGGAGGTTAAACAAAAAACTGTCCGCACACCGATTTCTCGCGCAACGGTACTTTGCGCATATTTTTGCACGTCGGATTTGCGCATTCAAAATCTTGAAGGATGGAAAAATGCGCTCGGATCGTAATACCACTATTTTTTTCACACGATCACGTTTTTTTCCATGCGCAATTTGTGCAGAGAATGTAATAGGGCCCTTATAGGTTTTTTTCATGTTCACTGGACCAGGCGACAAACAACACATCTACCATCATCACAGAGTTTGGCCAGTCCTGTTGGTGATTTTGCAGAATACATTTCACTGTAGGGCAGTTTCGTCAGCCAATGGAAATCAGCGTTTTTGACGTCATTGGGTCCATGTACGATGACTCCTGCATATGGTCAATAAGGATCTGGTTGCTCCATTAATTTATCTCATATATCCATCAGTCTCCAATTTATCATGTTAAAGAAGAGAAAAAAGCAATAGTGAAGGACCACAGTTACAGTTTAAAATACAATTCGTGTTTATTGCGCGTACATCATATTAGATAAAAAATCGCATGTTTAAAAATTCACCCGATCCCGGAGGTACCCAGCGGGTCCAAGCCCAAGACCCAGTCCCATGGTCACGGGGGATGTCACTCGACACGTTTCGTCTGTCTGACTTCCTCAAGAGTGACATATGAATTATCCCACAAGACACGGAGGCGAGTATTATGCTATCTTTTCTTTACTTAAGCTGATAGCAGCAAAGAACAATCTCTCAAATACCACAACAAAAGTATTTAGAGAGTGAAAAAAATACACTTAAATAACATATAACCATAACATGCAGTGGTACAGTCCAGACAATGGTACAGCCCAACTCCTCAAATCCTCCCACCGCCGCTAGTTCCTCCTCTTTTCTTTGCTGCTCGCCGATGAGATGAATATCTAGCAGCAATTTGCCTTTATTATATTTGAGCAATTTATATACTTTGTGTTAAATATATATAATTATAAGTGTATACAGTATATTTCTATACTTGCTGTGGTAAATGTTTGTGCATGTTTTTACTGTGGTTGTAGTCTACATGGACAAGTACATTTTTTCCCACAATTGTTCTCTTTTTTCATAACTTAGTGATTTGGGGAGAAATTTTATTAGTAATATATTTGTTTTCTTAGTTATAATCCCTCCGGAGGGACGACTCGTCTCTCCGGCGGTTCTGTGGAGATTTGCCGCTTCCCTCACAACAGTTGCTGAGGAGGGGCGTGGCTTTGCGCCACTGCCTGAGGTAAAGCTCGCGGCAGCTTGCGCATGCGCGGGACTCCGCGGCTCGTTGCCTCAGGGAATCCTAACGGAGTTGCGGCAAGTTCTCTTTGTTCCCCACAGACTTATAAACCCTTAAATTAATTACTCAATTCACAGTATGGCAAACCCTAATGTCCCAGACACCTTAGTATCGGCACCTCACCCTAATAACCCGGCAGACGCCTTTATGGCCGCTATGTCAGCGTTCTCTTCAAAAATTGAAAATACTTTTATTAGGGCATTGGAGAGTCGTTCTTCTAGGAGATCCTCAATAATTTCTCCAGCTTCTGATAGATTCCTCTCTATTGACTCCCATCGGGAGGACGATGTCCCTGGGACTTCAAATGAGGGAGGGGAGCAACTCCCTAAAAAAAATGCTCTCATAAAAGGCGTATATACGCTAATATACAAGAGGAATCCCCACAGCAACCTACTGTGGTCCAAAAAAGAGGCCGTTCAACTGCGGCCACCACTAAGAGAAAGTGGAAACGCGCTAAGTGCGCTAAGGAGACTGACAGCTCCTCTGATTGTGCTAGTGACACAGCGTCAGATTCGGAGGAGAGCTCTGACCCTGACTATGACCCGGAGGTTTCTCCGATCGAGTCAGACACGGTATCATCAGCTGATTCTAACGAGGCTAAACAACCGGTTATTGACCCGGTAGACGCGCTGGGAAACTCTATGTTTGTCCCTGAACAGCTTAAGCACCCGCGATCCGCGGAGTGGACACCAATAGAACATGTTGCAAAATATATTGAACAGCGCATTCGCATGCCGATGGATAAAAATACCAGAAATAATCTGAGGGCTGAGTGCCCAACACCAACTCTGACGCATAATTTACATCTAACACCAGAACTAAACCCTAAAATAATCGATATATTACAAGGGTCAGATTGGACTCCTAAAAAAGGGGTAGAAGCCACTTTAAAAGTGTGCCAAGATAAATTATTTGACTTGTTGGGTCCATTGACTAAACTAATGGACTCAGTTGAACGATCTCTCCTCACGAATGAGAAACCAGACCTGTTCGAGTACAGGGGCTGGATTTAAAGGCTAGTTTGCGTTTTCAGAAACGTTAATACCTCATTATCTAGTGAGAGGAGGAGGTCTATTCTCCTTAAAATTGACCCTAAAGTGACCACTTTGGCGACTAACGAACCAGGCTCTGGTGCTGAGGGCATGTTATTCGGGGACAGCATCTTTAAAGAGATGACAGAATATACAGGGTCCTTGTCAACGGTTGGCAAAGTAAAGGCCAACATTCGAAAGGCTTTCCCGAATAGGGTTTTTGACAGGGCTGGGAAAAGCAGGGGCCGTTTTCCCGGCCGTTACTCGTATTCCACCTCAAGAGGTTCTTTTAAGTCCTCTTATCAAGAGGTCCCAAAAAACCCCACCTTTTTTCCACAAAGGTCCAGACCTCAACGACATCGAGGTTACAGAGGTCCTAGGAGATCAGGATCCTTTGGTGAGTATGTGTTTACACCTACATTCTTCCACACAAGAGGTGGGGGGCAGGACATCAAATTTTTTCAAACAGTGGCAGAAGGTCACTTCAGATCAGTGGGTCCTTCAGACGATACAAGGTTTCAAAATAGATTTCACTTCACATCCCATACAGTATGTTCCTCCACAGATAATGATAATGTCCGAAAAGGACAGAGCGGTTACTTCACTAGAAGTTAAAGACTTATTCAAAAAGAATGCGATAGAAAAGGTGATTCCTCACAAGGAAGTCTTCCTCAGCAATATATTCCTGGTAAAAAAAAAAAACGGAAGTTTCCGTCCGGTAATAAATTTAAAATGTCTCAACGAGTATGTAATATACAATCACTTCAAAATGGAGGGCATCCCATCATTAAAAGGGGTCTTGACTCCTCAGGATTGGTTGGTCAAGGTAGACCTGAAGGATGCGTACTTGACTATTCCGATAGAGACTTCAAGCAGGGATTTTCTCCAGTTCATCTGGGAGGGCACCCATTGGAGATTCAGGTCCCTTCCTTTCGGTCTGTCATCCGCCCCTTGGTGTTTCACCAAGTTAATGAGACCAGTGGCGGCATTCCTTCGCAGCAGGGGAGTGTGTCTGATTTTACCTAGACGATATTCTCCTCCTGGCAGAGGATCCAAAGTTATTAATGGTCCACAGGGATTGGATGGTGAATCTGTTATCCAATTTGGGTTTCTTAATAAATATAAAGAAGTCGATTCTTACACCAACACAATTAATCGAATTCCTAGGTTTCACCATACATTCAGTAGAGATGAAACAAAATAGCAAAACAAGAGGACATAGTCTTAGATTAGAGGGGCAAAGGTTTAAAAGTAACACCAGAAAGCATTATTTTACTGAGAGGGTGGTGGATACATGGAACAGTCTTCCAGTAGAAGTGGTAGAGGCCAAAACAGTAATTGAATTTAAGCAAGCATGGGATAGGCATAAGACTATCCTAAACAAAAGATAAATCCAGGTAAAGTATCCATGTAATTGGGCAGACTAGATGGGCTGAAAGGTTCTTATCTGCCGACATTTTTCTATGTTTCTATGTTTCTATGTCTCTCTCTCTGCCATTAGACAAAGTCCGACTGATTCACAGGGAGATCAGACGTCTTCTATCCACACAGGAGTTTCCTCTGAGATGGTTGGCTCGCCTGCTAGGACTTCTCTCCTCAGCAATACAAGCGGTCTTTCCTGGACCGCTGTATTATCGGGCCCTTCAACGTCTGAAGGCACGATACCTGAGGAGGGGATGGCTTTATCCGGATTGCATCTCTTTGGATGACGAGTCGAAGGAAGAAATGCAATGGTGGCGAAACAATTTGGAATCATGGAACAGAAGAGCCATCATCCATCCATCTCCAGAGTTAGTTATAGAATCAGACGCCAGCAGATCTGGGTGGGGCGCGCGTTGCGGTTCGCTATCCACAGGCGGCAGATGGGATTCAGCAGAATTGGGATTACACATAAACTGTCTGGAACTCCTCGTTGGTTTGTTTGCTATTCAGAGCTTTATCAAACACTTCCAGGCGAGTTCCATTCTATTAAAGATGGACAACTTTTCTGCAGTGCGGTATATCAACCATCTAGGAGGTCCCAGGCCCAGACAGTTGGCAGAGACAGCAAAGTCATTTTGGGGTTTTTGCCTATCGGTTCAGGCCCAATATATTCCAGGCCTCAGCAATGTTGCGGCGGACTGGAACTCACGATATCTGATAGATTCCAGCGACTAGAGATTGGATACCAGGGTGTTTGCCGCCTTGCAATTCCTCTAGGGTCCATTCTCTATAGATTTATTTGCGTCACGCCTCAATACCCTTCTTCCAGAGTATTACAGTTGGAGGCCAGACCCCATGGCTCTGGCTACGGATGCCTTGGTTCAGACCTGGCCTCGAGGGACTCTATACGCGTTTCCTCCATTCACCCTCATTCTAACAACAATAATACGGTTAATACTATCACAGTTAGCTACGGTAGTGCTCATAACACCACTCTGGAGGTCTCAACCATGGTTCCCACGACTTCTGGAACTGTCTGTAGATGTTCCCAGATTGATTCGAATCTCCGACTCCACCCTGACGGACCCAGAGGGATCACTTCAGAATCTCATAGATTCCCACTCAATGTGGTTAGTAGCGTGGAAAGTTTCAGGGGTCAATGGTCTTCCTTCGAGGTATCGGAGGCAACTGCCTCCTTATTGTCGAGCTCATGGGCACCATCTACTAGAAGGAGATATAGGTCGGCATGGAAGGCATGGGTTTCTTGGTGTGTGGAACAACAGGTTGATCCTGTATCGGCTCCTTTGAGCAATTTGTTAAATTTTTTCACTTGTCTATTTGAAGATGGGAAAGCGTATCGCACAATTAATAACTTCAGGTCAGCGATATCTGCATCACATCAAGGTTTTAACGGGGTTCCTGCTGGAAAACATCCGATTGTATGTATATTGTTAAAGGGTATACGGTGTAAGAGACCTCCTCGTCCTCGTTATGGACGTTAATGGGATGTTAATGTTGTGTTTAGTCTGTTGGACAGGTGGCCTGATAATGAAGTTTTGTCCATTAAACAAATCTCAGCTAAATTAGCCATTTTGCTTTGCTTGATCTCCTGCAAAAGAGTCTCAGACGTTCGGGCCCTGGATTTAGGGGGTCGATGTTTTTCCCCCACAGGAGTGAAATTTCTGGTTTCTAATAGGACAAAAACGTCATTGTCAGAAGTTTTCTACCCAGAGTTCCCACAACGCCCTAGTTTGTGCCCGGTGCGTTGTTTAAAGGAATAGGAAAGAGTTACTGCCCCTAACAGGTCACTTCAATCTCTACGTTTATTTATCTCATTACGTAAACCATATAAATCTAACTTCTACCACACTCGCTAGGTGGGTTAAATGGATCATGTCGGAAGCTGGTGTGGACGTCTCCATGTTCGGAGCTCATTCTTCCCAGAGTGCTTCTGCGTCCGGAGCTTTTTGCCGTGGATGTCGTCTTGAGGACATCTTAAAAACAGCAGACTGGTCCAGAGAATCCACCTTTAGGGAGTGTTATTTTAAACCAGTGCTTCACATGTCACTATCACTAATTAATTAAGCTTTGAACTCGCATAATATGAGCCTCCGTGTCTTGTGGGATAATTCCCAGATTCCCCTATTATCATGACGGGGAATCATAATTATAATAAAGACACGAGGCGAGTATTATCCCGCCCAAATGTTAGTGTTTTTTCCCACCCTGATATCTGAGGATAATGTTATACGTTCAGTAGGTGTTATAGATCGATCAATCTTTTTCTATATATTCGTTAAATAAGCTCTGTTGACCTTTAACATGTTGATTTCTCTGACAGCTTGAGTGTTACATTGGAAATTTTCTCTGAAGTTTTGGACTGCGTTGGAGATTTTTTTCGCATGAAAGAACGAAACTCTTCCGTTGTTCATTTCGTTAAAGAAGAAGTTTGTTACGTCTCGCATCAGAAAAGAGGAGGAGCTAACGGAGGTCGGAGGATTTGAGGAGTTGGGCTGTACCATTGTCTGGACTGTACCACTGCATGTTATGGTTATGTTATTTAAGTGTATTTTTTTCTCTCTAAATACTTTTGTTGTGGTATTTGAGAGATTGTTCTTTGCTGTTATTGGCTAAGTAAAGGAAAGGTAGCATAATACTCGCCTCCGTGTCTTTATTATAATTATGATTCCCCGTCATGATAATAGGGGAATCTGGGAATTGATCCCACATGTTTATATAGACATATTGACGAGAAAATTCCCAACAGCTGCTAAACATACGCCCCCTGGATCCAGCGTCACTCCCTGTTGCCACGACGCTATCATACCGATACGTCACTTCCGTTTTGAGGTATTTCCGGATTACATCCCTCTTCGCGTCTCGTATCCTTAGCCACGGAGACATCTTCCTCCTTCACGTAGCACCTTCCCATTTTATTTCCAATACGGGGGATTCCCTTGGCAACGGGATCGCTTTCTTCCTTTACCTGGGTATGTCTCGTTCTCTCAATATCCCCCAAAAAATATCCTGAACATCATCCCTGAAACACCATTTGGTTTTCCTGCTACAATAAAAAACATGTTTGGGGCTAAGCACATAAATGTTTTTTCTTCACATCAGACATCATTACTTGTATTCCATTAAAATATTCCTAGAACGGAACTCAGCAAATAGTTTAAACATCCTTAAACTTTATCGACATCAAATTCAATTCAGGTCTGAAAAATCTAATTTAAAAAACATACCAAATCTAAATGGCTATTCAGTCCTGATGGCTGCAAAGTCCTCAAACGATGAATCCAGTAGGTTTCCCTCCTAGACAATTTATTAACCCTATCCCCCCTCTCCAATCAGCTTCTATATATTCAATTTGTGAGAGAAGGGGGGGGGTGAGGATTTTCGATTCCCAAGAATTTAAAATTCTTCGGATCGTATGACTGACAACTATTACAATGAACTGGCACAGAATGTGTTGTAAGACATCTCCGTATATAATAACAGGTTAATAGACGTTACTCCTTGAGAAATGTTTAAATACACTTTAAGTTTTAATTGGGCGACTAGATGGGCCGAAAGGTTCTTATCTGCCCACATTTTTCTATGTTTCTAAAGCCAAAACGATCCAGACTAAACTATGACTAAAACTAAAAGACATGGGGGCGTGGCCTAGACTCGGAAGAGAGAGGTTGTGTTGTTACAGAGCTCCGCTCCAGAGATTGCTATTTTGCGTTTTTATTGCACCTATTTTTCTTTTCTTTTTTTTGCCTGCCTGGTACAACCTGGTTTGCTTCTCCAGAGGAAGCACTGAGGGCCCCTGCGCGGATTCTAGAGGTGGTCTGGTGTGATCAGGAAGCCCCTGGAACGGAGACGGCGGCCTAGTCCAGGCGGCCATTTTGAGAGCCTGTGAGGATTCTTCGGCCTAGTGCTACCTTGCTAGCTGCGGAGTGTCCTATCCTGGTCCCACCTAGCACCTGGATGGGTAAGAAGACGGCGAAGCGGACTGACTCGATACCGGATCCTGGCCAGCGTGACATCTGCAAATCTCTAAGTGGCGGGCGGATGTTCGCCGCGGGTCTCCCATCCTCCACCCTGCCTCCGGGCTACGGCTCCTCTGATGAGGATGGATTCACCTGGTCGAGGGGAAGTGGTGATGAGGCTGGACTGCTCTCCTCTGAGCCTCCGCTATAGGACCAGAAGGCCAGGAAGGCCTCTGCGAAGAGGGCTGTAAGGAGCTGGGTCCAGGGAGGTAGAATTGAGCCCTTTGTGCAATGATGATGGCTGAGAGATCGTAGGTGTACAAATAAGGAGGGTTTATTAGGACATAAACAAAAAAGGCAACAGAAGAATAAAGAAGGATCACATTATACAAACAAGAATAAATTTCAACTGAAGACAGATAGAACAATACTAAACTAAACTATACTAGACTAAACTAAATTATAACAAGGGAGAAATATATGGAGACAGGAAACAGGGCAGTGGATTTTGCGGGATGCAGGGCAGGCAGGCTGGAGAATCTGCGATGTGCAGGGCAGCAACGGCTGGAGAATCTGCGAGGTGCAGGGCAGCAACGACTGGAGAATTTGCGAGGTGCAGGGCAGCAACGGCTGGAGAATCTGCGAGGTGCAGGGCAGCAACGGCTGGAGAATCTGCGAGGTGCAGGGCAGCAACGGCTGGAGAATCTGCGAGGTGCAGGGCAGCAACGGCTGGAGAATCTGCGAGGTGCAGGGCAGCAACGGCTGGAGAATCTGCGAGGTGCAGGGCAGCAACGGCTGGAGATCTGCGAGGTGCAGGGCAGCAACGGCTGGAGAATCTGCGAGGTGCAGGGCAGCAACGGCTGGAGAATCTGCGAGGTGCAGGGCAGCAACGGCTGGAGAATCTGCGAGGTGCAGGGCAGCAACGGCTGGAGAATCTGCGAGGTGCAGGGCAGCAACGGCTGGAGAATCTGCGAGGTGCAGGGCAGCAACGGCTGGAGAATCTGCGAGGTGCAGGGCAGCAACGGTTGGAGGAGCAGGAACGGAAGCAGGACTGGCACCTTGGAAGGAGGGCGGAAGCAGGACTGGCACCTTGGAAGGAGGGCGGAAGCAGGACTGGCACCTTGGAAGGAGGACGGAAGCAGGACTGGCACCTTGGAAGGAGGACGGAAGCAGGACTGGCACCTTGGAAGGAGGACGGAAGCAGGACTGGCACCTTGGAAGGAGGGCGGAAGCAGGACTGGCACCTTGGAAGCAGGAACGGAAGCAGGACTGGCACCTTGGAAGGAGGGCGGAGGAATCTGCGATGTACAGGGCAGCAATGCTTGGAGAGTCTGCGGGATGCAGGGCAGCACCTTCTGTAAATCTGTAGATCTTGCGAGATGCAGGACAGCAGGCTCTGAGGATTCTGTAGCAGGAACTACGAACAGTATGGTGGGAACCAAGACAAGAACAGGTTATAGCATGCAGGGACAGAAGACAGCTCCTTCTTAGTGAAAGGTTCACTGGAACAATGCAGAAGCATTGGGCCTTGGGAGTGGTTTGGCTTTATGCAGGGTGCATCAGCGGAATTAGGCAACACCTGAGGGTTGCAGAGGAGAGTCCTGAGAGTCTTAATGCTACGAGGCGGCACTGGTTTTATGCTTTTTACGGCGCTGGCGTTGCCGGGCATGACATACGCCCCCATCTAAGGGCACACTCTGGGTGACCAAGGTGGTATCAGGTGTTTCGGTTTCAGCGTCAGTGGCCATAGAGTCAGAAACATCTTCTGGTTCTGATGAGATGGGGAATGTTAGAATTGCACCCAGGAGTAGGGGTTTTCCCGACTTGATCTTCTTAATGTTGAGGATAGGAGTCTCCACCTTAGCCATCCCATGGTATCCTATGGGGACAACTGGTCCATTCGGTTCTGCAACAGGATCCTGTTTAGAAGCAGAGGTAATAAGAAGTGGGGGTGACATATAGTCACGAGTGTCCTGTAACCGGTTTTGCAGCGATTCTATGATTAACTGTTGTCCGCTCACAGTCTGAGCCACCTTGGTAACTTGTTCAGCAAGTATCACCATGGTGGATATGACACCAGGTATGGGATCAGTCATATCACGGTTCGAAGTCTCTGTCTTACACAACTCAGCTGGTAAGTCCACGGTAGCGGGTGTATCGTTCGGCATCTTGCCATCAACCGGAGGTGCCTCCAGAGCAGAGACGTGAGTTGGTGACACTTCAGTGACAGGCATATTGACTGATGGCACCTCAGCAACTGGTACCCTAGCAGCAGGCGCTTTGGCGTAACCAGGAACTTCGTCAGCAGGCGATGTGGCAGCGAACACTTTAGCAGGAACTAAAGTATCGGCAACAGGCACTTTGGCTTGAAACGACGCTCTGGCAGCGGGCACTGCTATCTTGGCAAGGGTCTTCAGTTGAAGTCGTTCTTTAAATGGAGAACCAGGACCTCTTGGCTTAGCCTCTGGAATGAGTATAGAGGGAACCGGGTCGTGGGTACCGGAATCTGTATCTTGAGGACCTTGATAGAAATGGTTCGTCATAGTTGCCAATGCTGTACCATAGATAGGTGAGGAAGGTGTATATGCTCTGTCAGTGAACTCGTCAGATAGGGAGCAGTCGGAAGGCACAAAATCCTCTTCTGGATCCCTGTGGGGAATGGTTGTGGTGGTTCCAAGGAGGCCGTTACGCCGTCCAGGACCACCATTAGAATGTCGTGCGACTTGCAGCGGCATGTCCATGGAGTCTTCAGAGTCCCAGCCTTCTGAACCAGTGTCATATGCGGTATGTATAACCGGAGGTGGTGCTTTACCATGGTGGCTGAAGGTGAGGGGAGTAGTACTAGAAGCCCTAACCACGTTCTTGGGTTGACAACAATTCTTTTTCCTGGCCTCTAAAGCCTTTTCAAACATGACTAGATCTTTCTTACAGACCACGGTTCCGTTTGAGGAGCGGGCACAGTCTGGGGGTACAGGCTTTGATAATAAATAACTGACCTGATTTGGAATGGTTGTTGGATTCCAGGGTCGCTGGTTGTGCGTGAGGGTGCTGTTACAGTACACAGGTTCAGTCTCCATAGATGAATCACATGTCCTGGGGTCTGAGAGTTCATATTCCATGGGTTCATAGGGTGTAGGCGTTGATATCTGTGAACTGGTGGATCTTGGAGATACAGGTAGAGACAGAGGAGACGGCATAGGGGTAGAAGGTTCTCTATACATAGAATCAGGGACTTTTGCATGCTTATGAAATGGGGTGGATTTCTTAGGACCGGGTTTGGCTGCAGGAGTAGCTTTAGGCTTAGATGCCGGGGTCCTCCTAGGTGGTCTTGAGGGGCAGAGTGGTAAATAATGGCCTGGTGCCCCACAGTAGATACAGAGGTTGGCATTTAGTCTCCTGGCACGTTCTGTTGGAGATAAAGGACCATGGGTTACCTTATTAGCAGGAGTGTTGTCTTTTGCGGAGGGATTCCATAGTCTATGAAGCTGCAGATTTAGGAGCTGAATCAGGTGGGTCAGGAACTCCTGAAGGGCCTTCTGGATTAACCCTGTGATGGTTTGAATCATTGCGGGCTCAATTGATGTACGCTTCTGCATTCTGTAAGGAGCTGGGTCCAGGGAGGTAGAATTGAGCCCTTTGTGCAATGATGATGGCTGAGAGATCGTAGGTGTACAAATAAGGAGGGTTTATTAGGACATAAACAAAAAAGGCAACAGAAGAATAAAGAAGGATCACATTATACAAACAAGAATAAATTTCAACTGAAGACAGATAGAACAATACTAAACTAAACTATACTAGACTAAACTAAATTATAACAAGGGAGAAATATATGGAGACAGGAAACAGGGCAGTGGATTTTGCGGGATGCAGGGCAGGCAGGCTGGAGAATCTGCGATGTGCAGGGCAGCAACGGCTGGAGAATCTGCGAGGTGCAGGGCAGCAACGACTGGAGAATTTGCGAGGTGCAGGGCAGCAACGGCTGGAGAATCTGCGAGGTGCAGGGCAGCAACGGCTGGAGAATCTGCGAGGTGCAGGGCAGCAACGGCTGGAGAATCTGCGAGGTGCAGGGCAGCAACGGCTGGAGAATCTGCGAGGTGCAGGGCAGCAACGGCTGGAGAATCTGCGAGGTGCAGGGCAGCAACGGCTGGAGAATCTGCGAGGTGCAGGGCAGCAACGGCTGGAGAATCTGCGAGGTGCAGGGCAGCAACGGCTGGAGAATCTGCGAGGTGCAGGGCAGCAACGGCTGGAGAATCTGCGAGGTGCAGGGCAGCAACGGCTGGAGAATCTGCGAGGTGCAGGGCAGCAACGGCTGGAGAATCTGCGAGGTGCAGGGCAGCAACGGTTGGAGGAGCAGGAACGGAAGCAGGACTGGCACCTTGGAAGGAGGGCGGAGGAAGCAGGACTGGCACCTTGGAAGGAGGGCGGAAGCAGGACTGGCACCTTGGAAGGAGGACGGAAGCAGGACTGGCACCTTGGAAGAGGACGGAAGCAGGACTGGCACCTTGGAAGGAGGAACGGAAGCAGGACTGGCACCTTGGAGGAGGACGGAAGCAGGACTGGCACCTTGGAAGGAGGGCGGAAGCAGGACTGGCACCTTGGAAGCAGGAACGGAAGCAGGACTGGCACCTTGGAAGGAGGGCGGAGGAATCTGCGATGTACAGGGCAGCAATGCTTGGAGAGTCTGCGGGATGCAGGGCAGCACCTTCTGTAAATCTGTAGATCTTGCGAGATGCAGGACAGCAGGCTCTGAGGATTCTGTAGCAGGAACTACGAACAGTATGGTGGGAACCAAGACAAGAACAGGTTATAGCATGCAGGGACAGAAGACAGCTCCTTCTTAGTGAAAGGTTCACTGGAACAATGCAGAAGCATTGGGCCTTGGGAGTGGTTTGGCTTTATGCAGGGTGCATCAGCGGAATTAGGCAACACCTGAGGGTTGCAGAGGAGAGTCCTGAGAGTCTTAATGCTACGAGGCGGCACTGGTTTTATGCTTTTTACGGCGCTGGCGTTGCCGGGCATGACAAGGGCTGCAAAGGCGGCTCGTCGACGGGCTGCGCAATCGGCCTCTTCCGACGCTGCTGCCGTTCAGACTGCCTAGTCTGCCTTCCTAGCTGCGACCCCAGGGGAGGACGTCCAGCTTGCCACTAAAGGCGATATTAAAAGAATGATGAACGACATGCGGGCAATGTGGAGTGCGGACGTGGCGGGGGTTAAAGCTGAGGTGACCCTGGTGCAGGAGCATTTAGTAGAAATCCAAGATCAAATTGGTGCGACAGCGCAAACGCACCTTGCTTGTGGAATCTCTTCAGCGGCAAGTGGAGACTTTGTCGCGTACAGTGGAATCGTTGGACACCAGACACCACCGACGCAACGTCCGCATCCATGTGGGTGCCGGAATCAGTGCAGCCCGAAGAGACTGTGGTGTATGCTAACCGTTTGCGGGCCACCTGCTGAGACTCCCTCCCAGCGCACCTGAGACTTTTGGCTTGTCGATTCGCGTTCAGAAATCGGCGGCACCTCCGGAGACGGAGCCACAGGATATTATTGCAGTGGCGCGGAAGATACCTATGAAACAAAAGTTGATATCGCTGCCTTCGGCGAAGGGTGTTATTGCTTTTGAGTCCTCCGCAATATCTTTGTATAACGATCTGCCTTTCCTGACATTGGTGGCGCGCCCATCGGGAGGTGGCGACTTGTCTTCAGGCCAAGGGGGTCCGGTACAGATGGGGGGCAGCTGGCACCATGCTTTTTACATTTGACAACGTGCCGTATGTTTTTGACTCCCTGGATGAAGCGTGGCCGGTTCTTGCCCCCCTGGGGATACCCAGAGGCCTTGAAACCGCAGTAGTCAGCGCCTCAGCTTCACCCTCTCTGGACCCGGGCTGAATGTCTGACGCCTTCTTCCCTCGCCTCTGTTGAATCCGAGACAGGCTGTCCATAGTTGATGAGTACCCCCCCCCGAGTGTTTTTTTTTAATTTATATCCCTTTACCCCCCCTCACCAGCTAGCTGAGACTCCCTCGCTGAGTATTCAAGACTTTTATTATGCGTTTGGGGAAGCCCTGGAGACCGTCTACCCTTTTTCTCCCAGATGACATTTATTTTCACCAGCTGAGTTTTTTTTCTTTATTTAGTAATATGTTGTGAAAGTTGAGTATTTTTCTTTACTTATTACAACCCCCCCTTTTTTCTCCTCTGCTATTTGAGATATTGCGGACTACCTACGAGACACCCCCCCCCCCCCCTCTTGTTTGATGTACTTCTACATGGCCCTGCGAGGCCTACTTTGCCGGTCAGTTTGTGACTTTTTCTATTGCAAAAATAAAAACTTGAAAATAAAAAAAAAAACACTAAAAGACATGGGTGGGCGTGTCTTGCCTGTGAGCCGAGATGGACGCGTGTTGAGTGAGCTCCGCCCCCCGTCGGATTATCGCACTTTATGCAGTATTTCCCAACTATGGTCCTCAGCAAAAGGCACAGTAAAGCAGGAGCTTCGTCCAGGGACCTGACTGACCTCCCAGCTGGCCGACTCACTTATTTTGGCGCTTCTTTTTTTTTTTTTGGAGGAAGGATTTTACCAGGAAGGATACATTGAGATTTCTCTGTTTTTCAGTATGTCCTGGGTGGAGAGTATGTACCATTAGGAGTCTTGCCCAAGGACACTTACTGGAGAGGTGCTCTTACTGGGATCAAACCTGTCTCCAGTCTCTCTCCACGAAGAGCAGTGATGTTACTTCTACTCCCCCACAGCCTAAGACGACTGTGACTGCCGCCAGCCAGGACTTCTCCCTCCCCGAAATGGGGGCCTCTTCCCTGCGCATAGAGCAGACCTTGGCAGACCTACCCACCAAAGCGGACATTAAAGACATGATTGTGGAGGTGAGAGTCTCTCCAGCGTGAGATCGCAGACATCCACACGAAGGTGACCTCAGTGGCGGCCCGCGTGGTGGAGCTGGAACGGCAGGTGACGCACTTGACGGAGCAGCCCGGCCTCGGAGACACTAAGGCCTCATTGGAGATTTGGAGGCGACTTCACGATATGGACAACCTGTCCAGACACCAGAACCTGCAGATCCGGGGTGACCCAGAGCATATCACAAACCTTAACCTCCCTAGCGGTGTTCCCAAGTGTGGTTAAATTTCACCGCTGAGAGCGGTAACCCCGAGACACACTCAGGCTGTATACATTACCTCTCCGTGCGTTCCCTCGATAATCTCTGCAGTCTCCTCCGGCGATCGCAGCATTTTACTTCCTGGATTCCTTCTCGCGAGGAGGGATCCAGGAAGTAATGAGGTTGTGATCACTGGAGGAGGAGGCAGCTGGGCACATTGAGGGAGTGCAGGGAGAGGTGACGTATCCAGCGGCATCCCGTTGCTCGGGGTTACCGCTTCCAACATAGGAATTTTAAGTCATGGACTCGGAGGCTCCTATTTGCTTACAATTTATTTAACCACTTCAATGCGGAGGACGCGCTCAGCGCGTCCTCCGCATTACTGCTGGTATGCGGAAGACGCGCTGAGCGCGTCCTCCCATTGGGGTCAGCGTTCGGCCGGGTTCCGGCCGATCGCTGGCCCCCCCGGTGCGGGCTGACATCCTCAATGTCAGCCTGGCATCCGGAACCGCAGCCGCTGAAATTAGGTGTCATCGCGGCAGCGCGATGACACCTAATTCAGGTGCCCCCCCCCCCCATGTGCGGAGGAGGCGCCTGAAAGGGAGGGGGGGGGGGGGGGGGGGGAGGTCCTTCGGACCTCTCTCCCTCCCGATCGGCGGCGTTGCGGGGGTTAACCCAGGCACCATTTGGAAGGGCACAGCCTGCCCTTCCAAATGGTGCCTGGCATTAACCCCTGTGGAGCTGGATCGCGAATCGGTGCTGAAAAGCGCCGGTTCGCGATCCTTTCCCGGAGCTGGCTGACATCTTGGATGTCGGCCAAGCCTCCGGGAACTCCCCCTGAGGACTGGCGTCATCGTGCATAGCACGATGACGCCAGTCCTAGAGTTAACCCCTAACTGCCACCAACGGTGGAGATAGGGAGTTCATTGGAACTCCCTATCTCCCGATCCGTGGCAGCTAGGGGTTAAAGTTTGGTATGGTTGGATCGGCCAGAGCATGGCCGTTCCAACGATACCAAACACGAAAGTGAAAAAAGTTTTTAAAAAAAATAAATTAAAAATAAAAATATATTTAAAAAAAATTAAAAAAATAAACATTTTTTTTTCTTTTTTTTGGTTCGTTATTGCAGCAATATTGTTCCCATTTCAATTATAATGTGAACAATGATGCTGCACTAACGATTTTTGTATGCGGTGCGTTTGTTAAAAATCGCGTAATTTTCCCCAAAAAAAAATGTAACGAGACCCCATCTCTAATTTTTTTAACAAGCGCACCCCATACAAAATATAACCGCAATTGCTCGCATGTTAAAATGTGAAAAAAAACACTTTACACATTGTAAATTATTGAAAATACATATTTTATTGCATTTTTTGTTATAATATACAGACATGACATAACGTATACATATAATAATGAGATATTATGAATCTGCCGAGTCTGACGGAAAGAACGATATATAATATGTCTGGGTCATATACTAAAATAAGCCTTCAAAACACGTTTAAACATGATGAGCAAAACCGGTAAAAATGACCTCAGCACAAAGGTGTGAAAAGCCTCAGCAGCGAAAGGGTTAACAGCCGCAAGAAAAGTGACCACTTTTAATAAACAAAATACATTTAATCCAGTCCATATACAGCGCTCCCTTAGTCCATAATCCTTTGCGGTCCTCTTCTATATAAGGCAGCGCGAACCAGAAGTATCCCTCTTTCTTGCGGCTGCAGATAAGTATCTCTGTGTAGCGCTGCGTAAAGTTTTATTTCAGCACGATTGCATTGCTTGGGGTGGTCCCGGCTCACACCTTGGGGCTGCCCCTTCACTTAATTATCTTTATCGCGGTTCCGTTTCGCTGGACGGAGCCGCGGTATTGATTTAGGTAATTTCGCTCCATTTTGTTGCCGCCCATTTCCTCGTCAGCGCGCGCCTCCCTCTGCTTGCGGCCGATCTATGTGCCGCGGAGGGATACGCGCTTCTGACTGGAATCACTAATAGGTTTCCCTGACAGGATTTTTGCTGTTTCAACTGCTGGTCGCTAATAAAAAGTTACAATGCCACATAAACAAGGTACCTGCCATCCCCCCTCGTCCTCTGGAGACTCCGGCTCAGAGGACAACCCACAAAAAACAAAACCGTTTTTTGAGGAAGCTTTAGAGTCACTCCAACCCCAGACCCTGGACCCACCCCCACCTATTTTAACCCCCACAATTGATAACTCAATACAAGTGTAGCGCTGCTTTAAAGACTGTGTTTTGCTGCATTTAATTATTATGACCACCAGGGGGAGATAGAGACATAATGGACTATGCTGGACAAACACTGAACTACAATTTCCATCATGCTTTGCGTGAGTACAGGAAGTGGGTGGTGTAGGAAGAGAAAAGACATCAGCAGCCTCGTGCAGGGGAGAGGCAGAGTGAGCTGAGCGGTGAAAGGTGGAGGATGCACGTGAAACTGCCAGGGATCGTGACCAGGCCAGAGTACAGGTGCTGCCTCACTGGTGCTGGAGATCGGGATGGTGACCCTGCAGAGACCTACCTATGCGCCGCTGAGAGGTCTGAATGATAATCTGGTTCCGGCTGGACCCCGAGTTAGGAGACCGCGATGATCCATTGGGAGTGCAGGCGGTAGATCGTTGTACGCAGTGTGGAGATCGGACAAGCAGGGAGCGGATCCGGTGGCACAGAGTCCCAGTACACAGCGGAGAAAATCCTTGATAGGGTGCTGAGCAGATTGTCTATCGGATGGGTGAGAGGCCTCCCAGGCCGCAGTTCCAAAAATAAGAAACGCAGGCTGTAGTATTGTTTAAATCCACAGGGCCCCAATGTGACTAGTCGAAGATTTGCTGGTTTCATTCACTGGCCAGTTGAATACAGTACCTGGGTACCCGCGACAATACACATACACATTTTTGAGCTATTATTCACGGGACTTACACTCCAGAACTGAGGGGGTTAATCTTTTTCTTTTGCCGTCACGTGTTTTTCCCGCATTATGTAATGCCCCGAGACGCCAGCGCCGTAAAAAGCCTAAATCCAGCACCGCCTCGTAGTACTGAGACTCTCAGTCTTCTCAGGACTCTCCTCTACAACACTCAGGTGTTGCCTAATTCATCTGATGCTCCCTGCATAAAACCAAACCGCACCCAAGTAACTTTGCTTCTGCATTGTCTTGGTGAATGCCAAGCTGACAGGGAGCTACCACCTGTTCCTGTACCTGCCTAGACCCTTATCTGTTTTGTCCCCTCCAGTATTTTCCTTCCTCTGTACCTGCACCCCACAGAATCCTCCGCCCGCTGCCGAATTCCCAGAACCTGCCTGCCCTGCATCCCGCAGACCCTCCAAGCATCGTTGCCCTGCACGTCGCAGACCCTCCAAGCATCGTTGCCCTGCACGTCGCAGACCCTCCAAGCATCGTTGCCCTGCACGTCGCAGACCCTCCAGGCAGGCATCGCTGCCCTGCACGTCGCAGACTCCCCAGGCAGGCATCGCTGCCCTGCACGTCGCAGACTCCCCAGGCAGCATCGCTGCCCTGCACGTCGCAGACTCCCCAGGCAGGCATCGCTGCCCTGCACGTCGCAGACTCCCCAGGCAGGCATCGCTGCCCTGCACGTCGCAGACTCCCCAGGCAGGCATCGCTGCCCTGCACGTCGCAGACTCCCCAGGCAGGCATCGCTGCCCTGCACGTCGCAGACTCCCCAGGCAGGCATCGCTGCCCTGCACGTCGCAGACTCCCCAGGCAGGCATCGCTGCCCTGCACGTCGCAGACTCCCCAGGCAGGCATCGCTGCCCTGCACGTCGCAGACTCCCCAGGCAGGCATCGCTGCCCTGCACGTCGCAGACTCCCCAGGCAGGCATCGCTGCCCTGCACGTCGCAGACTCCCCAGGCAGGCATCGCTGCCCTGCACGTCGCAGACTCCCCAGGCAGGCATCGCTGCCCTGCACGTCGCAGACTCCCCAGGCAGGCATCGCTGCCCTGCACGTCGCAGACTCCCCAGGCAGGCATCGCTGCCCTGCACGTCGCAGACTCCCCAGGCAGGCATCGCTGCCCTGCACGTCGCAGACTCCCCAGGCAGGCATCGCTGCCCTGCACGTCGCAGACTCCCCAGGCAGGCATCGCTGCCCTGCACGTCGCAGACTCCCAGGCAGGCATCGCTGCCCTGCACGTCGCAGACTCCCCAGGCAGGCATCGCTGCCCTGCACGTCGCAGACTCCCCAGGCAGGCATCGCTGCCCTGCACGTCGCAGACTCCCCAGGCAGGCATCGCTGCCCTGCACGTCGCAGACTCCCCAGGCAGGCATCGCTGCCCTGCACGTCGCAGACTCCCCAGGCAGGCATCGCTGCCCTGCACGTCGCAGACTCCCCAGGCAGGCATCGCTGCCCTGCACGTCGCAGACTCCCCAGGCAGCATCGCTGCCCTGCACGTCGCAGACTCCCCAGGCAGGCATCGCTGCCCTGCACGTCGCAGACTCCCCAGGCAGGCATCGCTGCCCTGCACGTCGCAGACTCCCCAGGCAGGCATCGCTGCCCTGCACGTCGCAGACTCCCCAGGCAGCATCGCTGCCCTGCACGTCGCAGACTCCCCAGGCAGGCATCGCTGCCCTGCACGTCGCAGACTCCCCAGGCAGGCATCGCTGCCTGCACGTCGCAGACTCCCCAGGCAGGCATCGCTGCCCTGCACGTCGCAGACTCCCCAGGCAGGCATCGCTGCCCTGCACGTCGCAGACTCCCCAGGCAGGCATCGCTGCCCTGCACGTCGCAGACTCCCCAGGCAGGCATCGCTGCCCTGCACGTCGCAGACTCCCCAGGCAGGCATCGCTGCCCTGCACGTCGCAGACTCCCCAGGCAGGCATCGCTGCCCTGCACGTCGCAGACTCCCCAGGCAGGCATCGCTGCCCTGCACGTCGCAGACTCCCCAGGCAGGCATCGCTGCCCTGCACGTCGCAGACTCCCCAGGCAGGCATCGCTGCCCTGCACGTCGCAGACTCCCCAGGCAGGCATCGCTGCCCTGCACGTCGCAGACTCCCCAGGCAGGCATCGCTGCCCTGCACGTCGCAGACTCCCCAGGCAGGCATCGCTGCCCTGCACGTCGCAGACTCCCCAGGCAGGCATCGCTGCCCTGCACGTCGCAGACTCCCCAGGCAGGCATCGCTGCCCTGCACGTCGCAGACTCCCCAGGCAGGCATCGCTGCCCTGCACGTCGCAGACTCCCCAGGCAGGCATCGCTGCCCTGCACGTCGCAGACTCCCCAGGCAGGCATCGCTGCCCTGCACGTCGCAGACTCCCCAGGCAGGCATCGCTGCCCTGCACGTCGCAGACTCCCCAGGCAGGCATCGCTGCCCTGCACGTCGCAGACTCCCCAGGCAGGCATCGCTGCCCTGCACGTCGCAGACTCCCCAGGCAGGCATCGCTGCCCTGCACGTCGCAGACTCCCCAGGCAGGCATCGCTGCCCTGCACGTCGCAGACTCCCCAGGCAGGCATCGCTGCCCTGCACGTCGCAGACTCCCCAGGCAGGCATCGCTGCCCTGCACGTCGCAGACTCCCCAGGCAGGCATCGCTTGCCCTGCACGTCGCAGACTCCCCAGGCAGGCATCGCTGCCCTGCACGTCGCAGACTCCCCAGGCAGGCATCGCTGCCCTGCACGTCGCAGACTCCCCAGGCAGGCATCGCTGCCCTGCACGTCGCAGACTCCCCAGGCAGGCATCGCTGCCCTGCACGTCGCAGACTCCCCAGGCAGGCATCGCTGCCCTGCACGTCGCAGACTCCCCAGGCAGGCATCGCTGCCCTGCACGTCGCAGACTCCCCAGGCAGGCATCGCTGCCCTGCACGTCGCAGACTCCCCAGGCAGGCATCGCTGCCCTGCACGTCGCAGACTCCCCAGGCAGGCATCGCTGCCCTGCACGTCGCAGACTCCCCAGGCAGGCATCGCTGCCCTGCACGTCGCAGACTCCCCAGGCAGGCATCGCTGCCCTGCACGTCGCAGACTCCCCAGGCAGGCATCGCTGCCCTGCACGTCGCAGACTCCCCAGGCAGGCATCGCTGCCCTGCACGTCGCAGACTCCCCAGGCAGGCATCGCTGCCCTGCACGTCGCAGACTCCCCAGGCAGGCATCGCTGCCCTGCACGTCGCAGACTCCCCAGGCAGGCATCGCTGCCCTGCACGTCGCAGACTCCCCAGGCAGGCATCGCTGCCCTGCACGTCGCAGACTCCCCAGGCAGGCATCGCTGCCCTGCACGTCGCAGACTCCCCAGGCAGGCATCGCTGCCCTGCACGTCGCAGACTCCCCAGGCAGGCATCGCTGCCCTGCACGTCGCAGACTCCCCAGGCAGGCATCGCTGCCCTGCACGTCGCAGACTCCCCAGGCAGGCATCGCTGCCCTGCACGTCGCAGACTCCCCAGGCAGGCATCGCTGCCCTGCACGTCGCAGACTCCCCAGGCAGGCATCGCTGCCCTGCACGTCGCAGACTCCCCAGGCAGGCATCGCTGCCCTGCACGTCGCAGACTCCCCAGGCAGGCATCGCTGCCCTGCACGTCGCAGACTCCCCAGGCAGGCATCGCTGCCCTGCACGTCGCAGGCCCCACCCAGGCATCGCTGCCCTGCACGTCGCAGACTCCCAGGCAGGCATCGCTGCCCTGCACGTCGCAGACTCCCCAGGCAGGCATCGCTGCCCTGCACGTCGCAGACTCCCCAGGCAGGCATCGCTGCCCTGCACGTCGCAGACTCCCCAGGCAGGCATCGCTGCCCTGCACGTCGCAGACTCCCCAGGCAGGCATCGCTGCCCTGCACGTCGCAGACTCCCCAGGCAGGCATCGCTGCCCTGCACGTCGCAGGACTCCCCAGGCAGGCATCGCTGCCCTGCACGTCGCAGACTCCCCAGGCAGGCATCGCTGCCCTGCACGTCGCAGACTCCCCAGGCAGGCATCGCTGCCCTGCACGTCGCAGACTCCCCAGGCAGGCATCGCTGCCCTGCACGTCGCAGACTCCCCAGGCAGGCATCGCTGCCCTGCACGTCGCAGACTCCCCAGGCAGGCATCGCTGCCCTGCACGTCGCAGACTCCCCAGGCAGGCATCGCTGCCCTGCACGTCGCAGACTCCCCAGGCAGGCATCGCTGCCCCTGCACGTCGCAGACTCTCCAGGCAGGCATCGCTGCCCTGCACGTCGCAGACTCCCCAGGCAGGCATCGCTGCCCTGCACGTCGCAGACTCCCCAGCAGGCATCGCTGCCCTGCACGTCGCAGACTCCCCAGGCAGGCATCGCTGCCCTGCACGTCGCAGACTCCCCAGGCAGGCATCGCTGCCCTGCACGTCGCAGACTCCCCAGGCAGGCATCGCTGCCCTGCACGTCGCAGACTCCCCAGGCAGGCATCGCTGCCCTGCACGTCGCAGACTCCCCAGGCAGGCATCGCTGCCCTGCACGTCGCAGACTCCCCAGGCAGGCATCGCTGCCCTGCACGTCGCAGACTCCCCAGGCAGGCATCGCTGCCCTGCACGTCGCAGACTCCCCAGGCAGGCATCGCTGCCCTGCACGTCGCAGACTCCCCAGGCAGGCATCGCTGCCCTGCACGTCGCAGACTCCCCAGGCAGGCATCGCTGCCCTGCACGTCGCAGACTCCCCAGGCAGGCATCGCTGCCCTGCACGTCGCAGACTCCCCAGGCAGGCATCGCTGCCCTGCACGTCGCAGACTCCCCAGGCAGGCATCGCTGCCCTGCACGTCGCAGACTCCCCAGGCAGGCATCGCTGCCCTGCACGTCGCAGACTCCCCAGGCAGGCATCGCTGCCCTGCACGTCGCAGACTCCCCAGGCAGGCATCGCTGCCCTGCACGTCGCAGACTCCCCAGGCAGGCATCGCTGCCCTGCACGTCGCAGACTCCCCAGGCAGGCATCGCTGCCCTGCACGTCGCAGACTCCCCAGGCAGGCATCGCTGCCCTGCACGTCGCAGACTCCCCAGGCAGGCATCGCTGCCCTGCACGTCGCAGACTCCCCAGGCAGGCATCGCTGCCCTGCACGTCGCAGACTCCCCAGGCAGGCATCGCTGCCCTGCACGTCGCAGATCCCCAGGCAGGCATCGCTGCCCTGCACGTCGCAGACTCCCCAGGCAGGCATCGCTGCCCTGCACGTCGCAGACTCCCCAGGCAAGGCATCGCTGCCCTGCACGTCGCAGACTCCCCAGGCAGGCATCGCTGCCCTGCACGTCGCAGACTCCCCAGGCAGGCATCGCTGCCTGCACGTCGCAGACTCCCCAGGCAGGCATCGCTGCCCTGCACGTCGCAGACTCCCCAGGCAGGCATCGCTGCCCTGCACGTCGCAGACTCTCCAGGCAGGCATCGCTGCCCTGCACGTCGCAGACTCTCCAGGCATCGCTGCCCTGCACGTCGCAGACTCTCCAGGCATCGCTGCCCTGCACGTCGCAGACTCTCCAGGCATCGCTGCCCTGCACGTCGCAGACTCTCCAGGCATCGCTGCCCTGCACGTCGCAGACTCTCCAGGCATCGCTGCCCTGCACGTCGCAGACTCTCCAGGCGTCGCTGCCCTGCATTCCACAGAATCCGCTACCTCGTATGCCACAGGAAATCTTAGAACCTGCCTGCCCTGCATCCTGCAGAATCCGCTGCCCGGTATCCTGTAGAAATCCCAACCCTTCTATATTCACGTTTCCTTTTTATGATTTCCTAATAAACCCTCTCTTCATTCTTACATCCACGTTTCTCAGGAAGTTTCTGTCACGGTGGCAGTACCACCAGGCACGCACCACCCTATACTTGCCCTCCGATCCTTGGAAGTGGTCGGTCTGTATATATATATCCCTATGAATATAACTCGCAGGAAGGTGAGGCCTTGGTTCCTGAGAGAAGCCCCTATATGCAGAGATGCAGGGTAAACTGCAAGGACAGGTGAAAGCAAAGGGTTAACAAAAGACCTCTGTACGGCAATACCAAAGATATCCCTGCACTGAAAGACCGGTCTTTAGGATAGCCGGATCTAATCTAAAGGAAAGTATTACCTTGAAGCCGTACAGAGTCTTTTGTTATATGCAGATGACAGGGTTACCTGGAAACGGTACAGGCAAGGAATATAGCATAGAATAGTCATAGAGGAAAGCCAAAGGTCATAACCAGAGAGAGTACGTCATACAGGATACAGGAATCAGAACCAGAAGAGAAGTCAGCCAAGCCAAAATCAGTAACCGGGGAATCTGAATGGAACATAAACAGCAAAACAAAATACAGCAATAGACAGAACAAAATACACAGAAGGAACTGACATAAACTGGAACAGAAATAAGAGGCAATAACTGAACCAGGATTAACAAACGGAGGATATCAGGAACACAGCAAGGAGCTTTCAGGACACAGGATGCAAGGAGACCAGGCAAAGGAAAATGACCCAGCAATGTCTTATGGGTACATAGCTCTAATATAGGCAGGGGAATCAGGGCAAGGATCAACAGGTGAGCAGCCCACAGAACACCAATTAACCCCTGGGAGGCCACCCAGGAATTGGCAGTGTAGTATATCATAGTGTTATATCTATCCACCACTAGAGGGCGCATGTTGTAGGTATTATCTGTGTTCCTGTTCATTGTAAATAAAGTTTCCTGATCACATGGTAGAGTTCTAAGGCAGCGTGCAGACGCTGGGTGCAGCTCCTGTAAATAAAGAATAAGAACCTTCCACAGCCTGTCTCTGCTTTCAAAGATATGGAGATATCACAGGCAGCAACAGAAACACAATATACAAATACAGAGGGCAGGAAGACAGGGTTGGAACGTGGGAACGTGACAGTAGCCCCCTCCAAAAAAGGTGACCTCAGGGCACCTAAAACAACAAACATGACAGACAAAAATCAGGAAAACAGATCACGTACACCAGTTACCAAAATCCATTAAGGACCCACTCAGTGTCGTCTTCCTCCTCCTCAAAACACATGAGCGCATTAGGGTCTTTCCTGATCATGGCCCAGTGTGCCTCACGGAACAACATCCCGCATGGGGATCGTATATAACCCTCGGGTACAGGGCTAGAATTAGGGATGTGGGTACCAGTCAGGCCACTACCCTGCTGGATCTCCTCACGATAGGCACAGAATACGGCATCAGACCCATCCTGGAGCGTGGTATTCTTGGAACCAGATTGACTAGTGTTGGTCAGCTTCCCACGTCTCCTCCTGGATCGAGACTTGGAAGGGGTGACCACCGTACCTGACATGGCAACAGTGGGAGTAGGCTCGCCTACCTGTGCCTTACCATGAGGTTTGGAAACCTCGGACTCTCTGTGGGGCATGGGCACAGTGGTGTTGCAATGTAGCTCTGGCACTGCTGACACACAGTTTGCCATGGATCTGACTGGCAGCTTACCAGAATCAGACACTGTTACCACTGGCTGCGCATTGCCAGACGGAGACAGGACTGGCTGCGCATTGCCAGACGGAGACAGGACTGGCTTCTCATTGCCAGACGGAGACAGGACTGGCTTCTCATTGCCAGACGGAGACAGGACTGGCTGCGCATTGCCAGACGGAGACAGGACTGGCTTCTCATTGCCAGACGGAGACAGGACTGGCTTCTCATTGCCAGACGGAGACAGGACTGGCTTCTCATTGCCAGACGGAGACAGGACTGGCTTCTCATTGCCAGACGGAGACAGGACTGGCTTCTCATTGCCAGACGGAGACAGGACTGGCTTCTCATTGCCAGACGGAGACAGGACTGGCTTCTCATTGCCAGACGGAGACAGGACTGGCTTCTCATTGCCAGACGGAGACAGGACTGGCTTCTCATTGCCAGACGGAGACAGGACTGGCTTCTCATTGCCAGACGGAGACAGGACTGGCTTCTCATTGCCAGACGGAGACAGGACTGGCTTCTCATTGCCAGACGGAGACAGGACTGGCTTCTCATTGCCAGACGGAGACAGGACTGGCTTCTCATTGCCAGACGGAGACAGGACTGGCTTCTCATTGCCAGACGGAGACAGGACTGGCTTCTCATTGCCAGACGGAGACAGGACTGGCTTCTCATTGCCAGACGGAGACAGGACTGGCTTCTCATTGCCAGACGGAGACAGGACTGGCTTCTCATTGCCAGACGGAGACAGGACTGGCTTCTCATTGCCAGACGGAGACAGGACTGGCTTCTCATTGCCAGACGGAGACAGGACTGGCTTCTCATTGCCAGACGGAGACAGGACTGGCTTCTCATTGCCAGACGGAGACAGGACTGGCTTCTCATTGCCAGACGGAGACAGGACTGGCTTCTCATTGCCAGACGGAGACAGGACTGGCTTCTCATTGCCAGACGGAGACAGGACTGGCTTCTCATTGCCAGACGGAGACAGGACTGGCTTCTCATTGCCAGACGGAGACAGGACTGGCTTCTCATTGCCAGACGGAGACAGGACTGGCTTCTCATTGCCAGACGGAGACAGGACTGGCTTCTCATTGCCAGACGGAGACAGGACTGGCTTCTCATTGCCAGACGGAGACAGGACTGGCTTCTCATTGCCAGACGGAGACAGGACTGGCTTCTCATTGCCAGACGGAGACAGGACTGGCTTCTCATTGCCAGACGGAGACAGGACTGGCTTCTCATTGCCAGACGGAGACAGGACTGGCTTCTCATTGCCAGACGGAGACAGGACTGGCTTCTCATTGCCAGACGGAGACAGGACTGGCTTCTCATTGCCAGACGGAGACAGGACTGGCTTCTCATTGCCAGACGGAGACAGGACTGGCTTCTCTCATTGCCAGACGGAGACAGGACTGGCTTCTCATTGCCAGACGGAGACAGGACTGGCTTCTCATTGCCAGACGGAGACAGGACTGGCTTCTCATTGCCAGACGGAGACAGGACTGGCTTCTCATTGCCAGACGGAGACAGGACTGGCTTCTCATTGCCAGACGGAGACAGGACTGGCTTCTCATTGCCAGACGGAGACAGGACTGGCTTCTCATTGCCAGACGGAGACAGGACTGGCTTCTCATTGCCAGACGGAGACAGGACTGGCTTCTCATTGCCAGACGGAGACAGGACTGGCTTCTCATTGCCAGACGGAGACAGGACTGGCTTCTCATTGCCAGACGGAGACAGGACTGGCTTCTCATTGCCAGACGGAGACAGGACTGGCTTCTCATTGCCAGACGGAGACAGGACTGGCTTCTCATTGCCAGACGGAGACAGGACTGGCTTCTCATTGCCAGACGGAGACAGGACTGGCTTCTCATTGCCAGACGGAGACAGGACTGGCTTCTCATTGCCAGACGGAGACAGGACTGGCTTCTCATTGCCAGACGGAGACAGGACTGGCTTCTCATTGCCAGACGGAGACAGGACTGGCTTCTCATTGCCAGACGGAGACAGGACTGGCTTCTCATTGCCAGACGGAGACAGGACTGGCTTCTCATTGCCAGACGGAGACAGGACTGGCTTCTCATTGCCAGACGGAGACAGGACTGGCTTCTCATTGCCAGACGGAGACAGGACTGGCTTCTCATTGCCAGACGGAGACAGGACTGGCTTCTCATTGCCAGACGGAGACAGGACTGGCTTCTCATTGCCAGACGGAGACAGGACTGGCTTCTCATTGCCAGACGGAGACAGGACTGGCTTCTCATTGCCAGACGGAGACAGGACTGGCTTCTCATTGCCAGACGGAGACAGGACTGGCTTCTCATTGCCAGACGGAGACAGGACTGGCTTCTCATTGCCAGACGGAGACAGGACTGGCTTCTCATTGCCAGACGGAGACAGGACTGGCTTCTCATTGCCAGACGGAGACAGGACTGGCTTCTCATTGCCAGACGGAGACAGGACTGGCTTCTCATTGCCAGACGGAGACAGGACTGGCTTCTCATTGCCAGACGGAGACAGGACTGGCTTCTCATTGCCAGACGGAGACAGGACTGGCTTCTCATTGCCAGACGGAGACAGGACTGGCTTCTCATTGCCAGACGGAGACAGGACTGGCTTCTCATTGCCAGACGGAGACAGGACTGGCTTCTCATTGCCAGACGGAGACAGGACTGGCTTCTCATTGCCAGACGGAGACAGGACTGGCTTCTCATTGCCAGACGGAAACAGGACTGGCTTCTCATTGCCAGACGGAAACAGGACTGGCTTCTCATTGCCAGACAGAACTGGCTTACCGCCAATTGGCACTGGGGTTGCGGCTCTACATGTAATACAACCAGTAACCATACGTAGGGACTGTCTTTTGGCTGCCAGTCGCTGCTCAGAACCAGCCAGTTGTGTCTTTAAAACCTTACAGCCATCAGAGGTATCTACAGAAGTCTGAGGTTTATTATCGGATGCCTCTTTCTCAGACCTGGATTTCTCAGGAGGTCTGAACTCAAAGTGGGGTCTGGCACTATCCGACTCCCCGCAGGGTCTGGCACCATCAGATCCCCTACGTGGTCTGGCACTATCCGACTCCCAGCTAGATCTGGCGCCAGTGGATCTCATGCGTGGTCTAGCTTTAGCGATCTTACTGTGGGACATGGGCACAGTTGGCACTCGGCCAGTATCAGGACGCACAGACTCACCGCAAGTCTTGAGACGCACCGGCACTCCAGCCCCAGGACGCACCGGCACTCCAGCCCCAGGACGCACCGGCACTCCAGCCCCAGGACGCACCGGCACTCCAGCCCCAGGACGCACCGGCACTCCAGCCCCAGGACGCACCGGCACTCCAGCCCAGGACGCACCGGCACTCCAGCCCCAGGACGCACCGGCACTCCAGCCCCAGGACGCACCGGCACTCCAGCCCCAGGACGCACCGGCACTCCAGCCCCAGGACGCACGGCACTCCAGCCCCAGGACGCACCGGCACTCCAGCCCCAGGACGCACCGGCACTCCAGCCCCAGGACGCACCGGCACTCCAGCCCCAGGACGCACCGGCTCTCCAGCCCCAGGACGCACCGGCTCTCCAGCCCCAGGACGCACCGGCTCTCCAGCCCCAGGACGCACCGGCTCTCCAGCCCCAGGACGCACCGGCACTCCAGCCCCAGGACGCACCGGCTCTCCAGCCCCAGGACGCACCGGCACTCCAGCCCCAGGACGCACCGGCACTCCAGCCCCAGGACGCACCGGCACTCCAGCCCAGGACGCACCGGCACTCCAGCCCCAGGACGCACCGGCACTCCAGCCCCAGGACGCACCGGCACTCCAGCCCAGGACGCACGGCACTCCAGCCCCAGGACGCACCGGCTTGAGGGGACAGCCAGACAAAAAGTGCAACGAACTGGCACAATAAAAACAGAGATTGTACTCACGTCTTCTGTTCTTTTCATCAGGAGAAAGCGGACCACGAACTCTGCTTTCAAATGAAACCTGATTGCCAGAATCTAGACACAGGCTCAGTAACCCTTGAGGTGAACCACAAATTCCTCAAACATGTGCAATAAGGTTTCCAACACGGTACACATCTCTGCGGGCTTATGTAATGGCTGGGTCATTATGTCACGGTGGCAGTACCACCAGGCACGCACCACCCTATACTTGCCCTCCGATCCTTGGAAGTGGTCGGTCTGTATATATATCCCTATGAATATAACTCGCAGCAAGGTGAGGTCAAGGTTCCTGATGAGAAGCCCTTATATGCAGAGATGCAGGGTAAACTGCAAGGACAGGTGAAAGCAACAAAGGGTTAACAAAAGACCTCTGTACGGCAATACCAAAGATTCCCTGCACTGAAAGACCGGTCTTTAGGATAGCCGGATCTAATCTAAAGGAAAGTATTACCTTGAAGCCGTACAGAGTCTTTTGTTATATGCAGATGACAGGGTTACCTGGAAACGGTACAGGCAAGGAATATAGCATAGAATAGTCATAGAGGAAAGCCAAAGGTCATAACCAGAGAGAGTACGACATACAGAATATAGGTATCAGAACCAGAAGGGAAGTCAGCCAAGCCAAAATCAGTAACCGGGGAATCTGAATGGAACATAAACAGCAAAACAAAATACAGCAATAGACAGAACAAAATACACAGAAGGAACTGACATAAACTGGAACAGAAATAAGAGGCAATAACTGAACCAGGATTAACAAAAGGAGGCTATCAGGAACACAGCAAGGAGCTTTCAGGACACAGGATGCAAGGAGACCAGGCAAAGGAAAATGACCCAGCAATGTCTTATGGGTACATAGCTCTAATATAGGCAGGGGAATCAGGGCAAGGATCAACAGGTGAGCAGCACACAGAACACCAATTAACCCCTGGGAGGCCACCCAGGAATTGGCAGCAACAGAAACACAAGGGAAAAAACACAATATACAAATACAGAGGGCAGGAAGACAGGGTTGGAACGTGGGAACGTGACAGTTTCATTGCACACTGGACTCAATCCTACCACCCCAGCACCTGACACATTACGAAATCCTGTCGTTTAAATACCGTATCTACGTTATATATGCTGCTTTATTGGGATCAGTAAAGAATATAATCTATAAAATCCACAACAGTGCTGGTGTATATTTATTCCCTAGTGCGGTGAGACTAACCCGAGGTTAATTCAGCGGCTCCTCCGGGAGTGAGCGCTACACAAGCTTCCATTAATACCGCAATAAAGACAGCGGTGTCTGAACTGTCCCTGGACTTACACCGTTCCTTAGGAGAAGTAATTTCGATTATTAAAACACTACCTTCCCTAACTCTTCCCGCCGAATCCTCAGGCCTACCGGCCGCCCAGCCAAGTACCTCAAAAGACCCTATACCAACCCGCATAACGGGGAAAAAAGTGGTGCGTAAAACCAAGCACCTGCATGGAGGAGCTGGCAACTCCGCAGCACTGCCACATGTTAATACCGAGCCCCCAACTTGGAAAAGAGCCCAAGTTCGCCAGGCGCAGTTGGCGACGGTCCCTAAAAAATTAAGATTAAACCCTGAAGAGGTTACAGGGACTGAATTAGTGGTTGCAGAACCACGTAGCGGTGACCCTCAATATGAGGGTGAATTAACTATACATGCACCTGAGGATGACCTCTGATATGATGAGGACCCAGAAGGGCCTTGCTATTATTATGATGAGGACGAGGATGTTATTTATGACCCCCAGGGTGATCCTCTTTTCTGCCCCGAGGATCTAACCCACCCTCAGTCCACCGCGTGGACCCCAAGGTCACATGTTGAGAGATGGGTTGATGCCCATGTGAAAAAATCACTTGATAAGGCTACCTGCCAAAGTATGAAGGCTGAATGCCCGCGCCCAACTAATAAGGGCAAAACATGTTGACTCCACGATGGTCGACATTATTGTGAAACGTGGTTGGTCACCAAAGGCGGGCCTTGATTTTGCCTTGCGATCCTGTGAGGATAAATTCCTTGATGTGCAGGGTCCCCTAGTAAAATTATTTGAGGCGGCGGAAGAGGCTAAAGAAAATGAGACCCTACTTAATCCTCTCCTGGTACGAAATTGGGTCCAAAGGGCCCTCTGTTTTTTGGAAACGCTAATGCAGCTCTTGCTGCTGTACGACGAAAGTCAATTCTTTTAAAAATAGACGCACAATTTTCAGCCATCGCTGACAGAGATTTAGGCAGCTCCGCACAGGGCCTCCTTTTTAGTGCGGATTTTGTTAAAAATATGGGAACACACGCCAATGCCTTTACCAACATCGACAGAGTGTCCACTTCTTTAAAGGTTTTTTGTGGCCGTGTTTTTGGCCAGGCTGGTGGATACAGGGGGCGCTCTGCCGGCCGACGAGGAACTGTTCATTCAGGTTCCTTCTCCAGCCCCAATAACGATTACCCAGGATCCGAATCGTTTTCCCCCTCCCGCACCCTGCGTGCTCGTGGCTTCAGAGTTTCCAGAGGTTCCTTCCATGGCAGACGTCGACAAGGTAGGCTACCTATCCTCTCTCCCATTTCACATCCAGGGAGGGAAAGTCGGGGGTCGCATCAAACTTTTCCTACACAACTGGCAGACACTGACATCAGATCCATGGATTCTGGACACTGTACGGGGTTTCGTAATAAAATTCATATCCCGTCTCAAAAGAATCCTCCACCTCCTCTCCAATCCATCTATCAGCAGAGGGAGCGCTGTTGGTGGACAAGGAGGTGGAGGAACTGTACCAGAAAGGGGCTATAGAACAAGCCCCCATAGAACTGGACGGTTTCGTCAGCAATGTGTTTCTAGTCCCGAAAAAAGGGGGAGGTCAAAGACCAGTTATAAACTTACGTAACCTCAACTCACACGTTCAATATCTCCACTTCAAGATGGAGGGATTTCACACATTAAAAGACATATTACATCAGGGGGATTGGCTTGCCAAGATAGATCTGAGGGATGCATACCTATCAGTACCGATGGCTCAATCACCCAGAGACTTCCTACGATTCAAATGGCGGGAGTCGATGTGGAGATTTGTTTGCTTACCGTTCGGTCTCACATCGGCTCCATGGTGCTTCACAAAACTGTTACGACCAGTAGTGACAATCCTCCGGGAAAGAGGTGTTCGTCTAGTGATACCCACCCACTGCTGGTCTGAAATTTGTACTTTACTTTCCAGCTGGTTCCACTTTGCAAATCACCCTAATTAACCCAAGGTTCTAGCCCTTCCCATGATATGTTAATCTGTATATTTGTGTTTTGTTTTTAATATCTTGCATTTTATTACTTTGTATTTCTGTAACAACTGTAACCACTCAATGTTCTTGAACCCAGGACATACTTGAAAACGAGAGAAATCTCAATGTATCCTTCCTGGTAAAATCCTTTATAAATAAATGATGGCAGAATCCAGGTCGCTTCTCCTCACTCACCTTCAGTGGCCATCGGACACACTTCAAAACCTGGGTTTCATTATCAACACAGAAAAATCACAGATGGTACCTTCCCGCTACCTGGAGTTTCTGGGCCTCATGGTCAATTCGAATGCAATGTCTCTGAGTTTACCTCCAACGAAGATGATATTGATTCCCAAGGAAGCTCGGACTCTACGTCGGAAAGATCAGATCACGTTACGCTGTCTAGCCAGGATGATAGGTCTCCTTGCTGCCACTCGATTGGCAGTTCCCCCAGCTCCATTACACTATCGGGCCCTCCAACGCTTGAAGGCCCGTTTTCTCTGCAACCAGATCCCCTTTCCAACGATGCCCATATGGATCTAGAATGGTGGACCCAGAACCTCCAGTTTTGGAACGGGAAACCCCGAATCCCTCCGACTCCCACCATCATTATGGAATCAGATGCCTGCCACACGGGTTGGGGAGCGAGATGCGGTTCCATGGAAACAGGGGGTCGTTGGACGACGAACGAGAAGTCTCTTCGTATCAACTGCCTAGAACTCCTGGCAGGTCTCTTTGCTGTCCAGTGTTTCACCAAGGATCACCAGAAACTCTCCATCCTCCTCAAGATGGACAACTTATCCGCAGTTCGCAGTATCAATTGCCTGGGAAGCCCGAGATCGGAGTTACTCACAACCGTGGCATCAAAATTCTGGGATCACTGTTTTCCCAACGACTTACCAGTAACAGCTCAGTTCATACCGGGACTCACGAACACCATAGCGGATTGGAATTCCAGACATGCGGACGATTCCGGGGATTGGAGGCTGCTCTCAGCGATTTACGACAGACTTGTCTCTTTGGGGCCCACTGGACATAGACCTCTTTGCATCCAGACTGAACACTCAAAGACCAAGATTTTACAGTTGGCGCCCAGACGCAGAAGCTCTAGTGACAGATGCTTTTCTCCAACGTTGGCCGAAAGTACGACATTACGCATTTCCCCCATTTGCTATGATACCACGCACAATATTTCATCTGCAATCTCAACAAGCCACAATAGTATTGATCACACCACTTTGGAGAGGTCAATCATGGTTTCCCTCCCTGTTAGAACTCTCAATAGACTTCCCTCGTCTCCTCCCGGCCGATCCAGAGTTGCTCCTGAACACGGAAGGGCAGTCACACCCCTTATTTCGGCAGGGTCAATACCGTCTAGTACCATGGTTAGTTTCGGGGGAATCAATTCTCTCCCGGGAATTTCGGTTAGAACTAGAACCTTGCTCATGGAACCTTGAGCTCCAGGAACACGTTCTTCCTATGGACCGGCCTGGCAAGCTTGGGTTAGCTGGAGCTTACAGTGGATCCCTTTTCGGCCCCTGTGACCTCGATTTTAGAATATCTTTCCGATTTGTTTCATGAAGGTAGGGCATATCGCTCCATCAATGTAGTTAGATCGGCTATATCGGCCTCACATGTAGGTTTTCAGGGAATCCCGGTAGGTCCCCACCAGTTAGTTTATCGTCTATTAAAGGCTATCCGTCTGTCTAGTCCTCCCACCGGTCGGTGCTCCTCTACGTGGGATGTCTCGGTGATATTACGTTTTATAGAAACTTGGTCAGATAATACAGATTTGTACCTACGTCAATTATCAGCGAAAATGGTGATGTTGTTATGCCTATTTTCTTTTAAACGTGTAGGGGACGTACGTGCCTTAGATTACCCATCACGTTCTTTCACCCCTGAAGGAGTTGAGTTTAAGGTTTCAAGGCGAACAAAAACGTCTATTGTTTCAGTGTTTTACCCTAACATACCCGATCATTTACTGTTATGTCCGGTTCGTTGTCTTCAGGAATATGAGACCCGAACTTTGAGTTTCCGATCTCTAGGTGTATCACCCCCTGTTCCTGTCATTCAGAAATCCTCATAACCCAGTAACCTCTGCGTTTTTAGCACGATGGATGAAATGGCTCATAGAGTTGGCCAGAATTGATATTTCTCACTTCGGAGCACACTCTACCCGGAATGCTATGGCTTCCTCACCAGTCTCCTTAGGTTGTCGTATCGAAGATCTAATGCGGGCCACAGATTGGTCCCGGGAATCCACCCTCCGCCACTACTATCTAAAACCCATTCCACATTGGTCTACTCTGATTCTAGAAGTGCTTTGAACATGCAAATAGGAGCCTCCGAGTCCACGACTTAAAATTACTAAATCTTCCTATTCCATGACGGTAAAATAGAATTTTAATAATGACTCGGAAGCGAGTATTTCCCACCGCATCCCACCCTACTATATGTATTGTTGTACTTCACATTACTGTCAATAAAGATATATTCTTTTATGTTCTTCCGATGGTAATTTGTCACGGGATTTTTATTCATGATTACTCAGACTTTACCCTAGTCACATTGATTCCGTGGTTCTGTTCCGTCCTCGATTATAAATATCAGTTACGGAACTTTGTTTAATGCCTCGCTCATGTTTCTGTTTTCTTCCAGCCTTCTGAGCGACTTCATTTTCCCCTTTGCTTGAATGGAATTTGTTTGGTTTTCGGCCTTCGTTTCAAGTGTCTCCTCATCTGAATTGGGCCAGTTCCGCAGCCAAGAAAGAGGGATACTTCCGGTTCGCGCTGCCTTATATAGAAGAGGACCGCAAAGGATTATGGACTAAGGGAGTTCTGTATATGGACTGGATTAAATGTATTTTGTTTTTAAAAGTGGTCACTTTTTTTATAAGCGTCACTTTTCTTGCGGCTGTTAAATTATAAGAGAGAAGCAAATACTCGCCTCCGAGTCATTATTAAAATTCTAACTTTCCGTCATGGAATAGAAAATTTAGTAATTTAACCCCGAGCCGCACTCCGACCGTTTTCTGCAAAGGTTTTTCTAAATAAATAGACGGCCAGGGAGGTTAAAGGGCTACTCTAGGCAACATGACCACCTAAGCTTTTTTAGGTGGTCATGATGCCCTGAGTATTTCCCTGCCTGTCCCCCCTCCCTCCGCTCAGCAGATCAGCTGAGAGAGGCGGAGGACTTTACTCCGCCCTCCCAGCTGTCAGTCAGCAGAGTGGGATTCATATTTCCCGCTTCTGCCGACTTTGCCGAGTAGGAGACGTCATCACGCTTTCAGCGCGATGACGTCTCCAACTCGCCGCAGTAGCTGGCGGCAGCGAGCCGCCAGCATAGCCTGTGGCTCGGATTAGTGTTGCGCGCATCCTCTTGCGCGCAACACTAATCCTCAGCAGATGGAGCCGGGAGGAAGCCTGCCGATTGGCTGGCTTATGTGAGAGGAGCGCATGCGCGCTTCTCACGTAAACCCTTAGCCAAGTGAAACCAACATGGTCGGGAGCGGAAGAGGAGGTGAGTATAGAAAAAAAAAACGCGGTTGGAAAGAAAGGTTTTGGATTTTAGGGTACTACAGTTTAAAAAAAAAAAAGGAAATCCCTACCTATTTATTAAGGTAATAGGGATAAATTAATGTAAAAAAATGGGGGGGGGGGATTTTTTATTAGAGTGTTCCTTTAATGCTTACTTGGCGGAATGGTTTAATTTTATTTTGCAGTCTCCTAAGGAAACGCCCATGGATTTAGCGAGAGCCCATCGTTCCTTTCGTAGTCCTGCGTCCAGGCTGTCGATGCCACCATGCGACATTGTTTTTTTTTATCAATTTTTCGCTCCCAAAGATCAGATCTATACGAAGGCTCGGGCGTCACGCTCATGGAAATTTGGCAAATCGAAAGTGGAAAACTTCAATGACCTCTCATCTACCACCCTTCGGGTTTGCAGACTTTTAAGGCCTCTGACCCAGGCCCTCCTACACGCTGGTATACCGTATCGCTGGGGATTCCCACTATCACTCACAGGCCGCCACAAGATTACACGTGTTCAGTCTCACGTGGAAGTACCCTAGTTTCTGGCTACTTTACAA
>RXON01004600.1:0-39340 GCA_009667805.1 Leptobrachium leishanense | reverse complement strand
ACCATTAATCAACTCCATTAACTAGGGATGCACCGATACCACTTTAAGACCGAGTACTGATACTTTTATGTCCTGCAACGCTTTTCAATAAGAACAGACCTCATATAAAAATGCCCCCAGCTCTCATGTATATATCCCCCCGAGATATATATAATGCCCCAGCTCTCATTATATATCCCCCCCGAGATATATATAATGCCCCAGCTCTCATGTATATATCCCCCCCGAGATATATAAAATGCCCCAGCTCTCATGTATATATCCCCCCCGAGATATATATAATGCCCCAGCTCTCATGTATATATCCCCCCGAGATATATATAATGCCCCAGCTCTCATGTATATATCCCCCCCCCGAGATATATATAATGCCCCAGCTCTCATGTATATATCCCCCCCCCCGAGATATATATAATGCCCCAGCTCTCATGTATATATCCCCCCCGAGATATATATATGCCCCAGCTCTCATGTATATATCCCCCCCCCGAGATATATATAATGCCCCAGCTCCATGTATATATCCCCCCGAGATATATATAATGCCCCAGCTCTCATGTATATATCCCCCCCCGAGATATATATAATGCCCCAGCTCACATGTTTATATCCCCCCTGTCACGGAATGGCCCAAGAGGCTCGGCAGCAAAGCCCAGGACTCTCAGCCAGGGACAGTTTCTTTGTGACATGTGGGTTACTATGGACTCCTAAGTGCCGTTGCACCATAGGCACACCTTGTTTTATTTTACTAGATGTGGTTGTTATTGTGTGATGTAATAAAAGTGTCCCCTGTATGTATCACTGTGAAACGTATGTTAGACCCCATTGTATGCTTTGCTCACCGCCATTTGCCATCGCCTCGTGGATCCGGTCGGAGTGTCCGAATCGTAAAATGGTCGATTCGGAACATCCGGTCGGATTGATCGAAACGAAAAATGGCCGATTCGTAACTTCCGGTTACGAATCGGCACCACCCCGATTCGAATCGGCCAATACGAATCGGGACCCAGGTACGGTCCCGCTACCCTGTGTCTGTATCTCGAATCAGAACAGAGTTGTATCTTCCGCGCATCGACCGATCGAACGAGCGGCCCCGCTTCGACTCCACGCACCGATCCGAAGCCTCGACGCGGCGCGTCTGCCGCGCATCGGTATATCGAAGCACTACACTTCCGAAGGAAATCCGAAACGTTTCCCATCCGAACGGCTTGCCCAACGGACGATCCGATCTCCACCCAGGTTAGTGAATCAGCCGCTCGAGACGCCGGGTGCCGTGACGCTCGGTGGTCGGGCTGATCACTCCCAGGAGTCCCTCTCCCGAGCCCGCCAACCCTTCCCCAGGGTCACCCCAGGTCGCTCGAGTGCCGTGCCACTCGGTAGTCGGGTCGGCGGTGAGCGCAGTGGGAGGAGCAGATAGGAGCACACCCGCAGGCGGACAACACCCATTCCGTCACACCCCCCGAGATATATATATAATGCCCCCAGCTCACATGGATATGTAGCTTGCCCCCCCAGCTCACCTGGATATGTAGATTGCCCCCCAGCTCACCTGGATATGTAGATTGCCCCCCAGCTCACCTGGATATGTAGATTGCCCCCCCAGCTCACCTGGATATGTAGATTGCCCCCCGCAGCTCACCTGGATATGTAGATTGCCCCCCAGCTCACCTAGATATGTAGATTGCCCCCCCCAGCTCACATGGAGATTGCCCCCAGGTCTCACAGACCTACAGTTGTGTTCAAAATGATTCAACCCCCACTGAAATTGAGTGTTTTGGCCAGTTTGACATTGATTTTGATCATTCAGTCATCTTGCTTACAATTAAATCAAAGAGGCACGTGTAGGTCAGACAAATATAACATAACATTTATAATGAAATAAGCACAAATGTCTTTCTGTGCTCACATCATTATCAGTTTTATTCAACCCCCAAGTGACATTCAATCTTAGTACTTAGTACAACATCCTTTTACAGTTATAACAGCTTTTAAACGTGAAGCATAGCTTGACACAAGTGTCTTGCAGCCATCTACGGGTATCTTCGCCATTCGTCATGGGCAAAAGCCTCCAGTTCAGTCACATTCTTAGGCTTGCGCACTGCAACTGCTTTCTTTAAGTCCCACCAGAGGTTCTCAATCGGATTTAAGTCAGGTGACTGCGAGGCCACTCCAAAATGTTCCAGCCTTTAATCTGCAACCATGCTCTAGTGGACTTGGAGGTATGCTTGGGATCATTGTCCTGTTGAAAGGTCCAACGTCTCCCAAGCCTCAGGTTTGTGACGGACTGCATCACGTTGTCATCCAATATCTCCTGGTACTGAAGAGAATTCATGGTACCTTGCACACGCTGAAGCTTCCCTGTACCTGCAGAAGCAAAACAGCCCCAAAGCATGATTGACCCCCCCGCCATGCTTCACAGTAGGCAAGGTGTTCTTTTCTTCATAGGCCTTGTTCTTCCTCCTCCAAACATAGCGTTGATCCATGGGCCCAAACAGTTCAATTTTGTTTCATCAGTCCACAGAACACTATCCCAAAACTTCTGTGGTTTGTCCACATGACTTTTGGCATACTGCAGTCGACGACTCTTATTCTTGGAGACAGCAAGGGGGTGCGCGCCTGGGAGTTCTGGCATGGAGGCCTTCATTACGCATTGTGCGCCGTATTGTCTGAGCTGAAACTTCAGTACCCACATCTGAAAAAAATCTTTTCTCAGTTCCTCAGCAGTCACACGGGGACTTTTCTCCACTCTACGCTTCAGGTAGCGCACAGCAGTCGAAGTCAGCATCTTCTTTCTGCCACGACCAGGTAGCGTTTGAACAGTGCCCTTTGCCTTGAATTTGCGAATGATGCTTCCTATGGTCTCTCTTGGTATGTTTAACATCTTTGCAATCTTTTTATAGCCATTGCCCTTTCTGTGAAGAGTAATCACCTCTTCTCTTGTCTTCCTGGACCATTCTCTTGACTTCACCATGTTTGTAACCACACCAGTAAATGTCTAGAAGGAGCTGAGTATCACAGTCATTTTAAAGCTGCCTAATTGGTGCTTATTATGCTTTATTGCTGCTCCGTGACATCCACAGGTGTTTTCAATACCTGATTAAAACACTTGAATGAACCTCTGTTCTTCAGAGTGGTAGTCTTTAAGGGGTTGAATAATTGTGTCAATGAAGAATTCACAATAGAAACATTTACTACTGTATTACAAAACCAATTGATGTCATTTTAGTTGCATATGGTTCTTTAAAAAGTCCTTGTAGGATTTCATTCTGAATACAATTACAAATGTCACTAAATTCCCTAAAACCCTTTACAGCATTGGGGGTTGAATCATTTTGAACACAACTGTATATCGAACGCTGGGGAAGCTGGTCGCGTGCATGAAAAGTACTCTGCCAGCGTTCCCCTCCCCCAGCCACGATACCCTCCGAAGGTCCGGTCACACGGCTGTGATGCGTTCACTTGGCTGCCGGGCGCCTCTGTGACGCTGCCTCCAGCCGAGAGGGAAACACTGGCAGAGTGCTTTTCATGCACGCGGCCAGCTACCCCAGGCCTGCGGATACCGGCAAGCTGGCCCAGCGCTGGCTTCCGGTATCTGGGGGGGGGGTGTATCGGGCCATTTGTACGAGTAGTAAGTACTTGTGCAAACGGCAGTATCGGTATCGGTGCATCCCTACCATCTATACTATAATTGAGTAAGGCTTGGCGTGTCCGTCGCCAAGCCTTACTCTGCGCATGCGCCCTCAACCAGCGGCGGTTGGTTGCGCGCGCATGCAACCGCCGCGGCACGAGCCGGCTGCCGGCTCGCCGCGGCGGTTACAAGATGCACACAGCAGCCGGGTAGAGGCTGCGCTCGCAGCCTCTACCCGGCTGCCGAGCGCATCCAACCCCTGAGCGGCGAAGGGAAAGTTCCCTCGCTTCCGCTCTTTGAAGGACCCAAGCCCCGGTCACGTGACCGCAGCTTGGGTCCTTCAAAGACCGGAAGCGGGGAAACTTTCACTTCCCCGGCGCCGCTCGGAAAGGTAAGTATGGCGCGGACGGCGGAGCTCATGGGGCGGCTGTCCGAATGCCGATAGAGCATTCGAACAGCCGCCCCATGTCTGGTCTGGGGTCTGATCTGGGGTATATATCCATGAGAGCTTGGGGGGGTCAATTGCCACGAGCCGGGGGGGGCAGTATCCACGAGCCGGGGGGGGCAGTATCCACGAGCCGGGGGGGGCAGTATCCACGAGCTGGGGGCATTATCCACGAGCCGGGGGGGCAGTATCCATGAGCCGGGGGGGCAGTATCCATGAGCCGGGGGGGCAGTATCCATGAGCCGGGGGGGCAGTATCCATGAGCCGGGGGGGGCAGTATCCATGAGCCGGGGGGGGCAGTATCCATGAGCCGGGGGGGCAGTATCCATGAGCCGGGGGGCAGTATCCATGAGCCGGGGGGCAGTATCCATGAGCCGGGGGGCAGTATCCATGAGCTGGGGGCCAGTATCCATAAGCTGGGGGCCAGTATCCATAAGCTGGGGGGGGGGCAGTATCCATGAGCTGGGGGGCAATATCCAGGAGCTTGGGGCAGTATCCATGAGCTGGGGGCAATATCCAGGAGCTTGGGGCAGTATCCATGAGCTGGGGGGGGCAGTATCCATGAGCTGGGGGCCAATATCCATGAGCTGGGGGCCAATATCCATAAGCTGGGGGGGGGCAGTATCCATGAGCTGGGGGGGGCAGTATCCATGAGCTGGGGGCAATATCCATGAGCTGGGGGGGCAATATCCATGAGCTGGGGGGCAGTATCCATGAGCTGGGGGGCAGTATCCATGAGCTGGGGCAGTATCCATGAGCTGGGGGCAGTATCCATGAGCTGGGGGGCAGTATCCATGAGCTGGGGCAGTATCCATGAGCTGGGGGCCAATATCCATAAGCTGGGGGGGGGCAATATCCATGAGCTGGGGGCAGTATCCATGAGCTGGGGGGCAGTATATCCATGAGCTGGGGGGCAGTATATCCATGAGCTGGGGGGGGGCAGTATCCATGAGCTGGGGGGGGCAGTATCCATGAGCTGGGGGCCAATATCCATGAGCTGGGGGCCAATATCCATAAGCTGGGGGGGAGCAGTATCCATGAGCTGGGGGGCAGTATCCATGAGCTGGGGGCAATATCCATGAGCTGGGGGCAGTATCCATGAGCTGGGGCAGTATCCATGAGCTGGGGCAGTATCCATGAGCTGGGGCAGTATCCATGAGCTGGGGGGGGCAATATCCATGAGCTGGGGGGGCAATATCCATGAGCTGGGGGGCAGTATCCATGAGCTGGGGGGCAGTATCCATGAGCTGGGGGGCAGTATCCATGAGCTGGGGGGCAGTATCCATGAGCTGGGGGCAGTATCCATGAGCTGCTGGGGGCAGTATCCATGAGCTGGGGGGCAGTAATCCATGAGCTGGGGGGCAGTATCCATGAGCTGGGGGCAGTATCCATGAGCTGGGGCAGTATCCATGAGCTGGGGCAGTATCCATGAGCCGGGGGCCAATATCCATAAGCTGGGGCGGGGCAATATCCATGAGCTGGGGGGCAGTATCCATGAGCTGGGGGGCAGTATCCATGAGCTGGGGGGCAGTATCCATGAGCTGGGGGCAGTATCCATGAGCTGGGGGGCAGTATCCATGAGCTGGGGGCAGTATCCATGAGCTGGGGGGCAGTATCCATGAGCTGGGGGCAGTATCCATGAGCTGGGGGGCAGTATCCATGAGCTGGGGGGCAGTATCCATGAGCTGGGGGCAGTATCCATGAGCTGGGGGCAGTATCCATGAGCTGGGGCAGTATCCATGAGCCGGGGGCCAATATCCATAAGCTGGGGCGGGGCAATATCCATGAGCTGGGGGGCAGTATCCATGAGCTGGGGGCAGTATATCCATGAGCTGGGGGGCAGTATATCCATGAGCTGGGGGCAGTATATCCATGAGCTGGGGGGCAGTATCCATGAGCTGGGGGGCAGTATCCATGAGCTGGGGGCAGTATCCATGAGCTGGGGGGCAGTATCCATGAGCTGGGGGCAGTATCCATGAGCTGGGGCAGTATCCATGAGCCGGGGGCCAATATCCATAAGCTGGGGCGGGGCAATATCCATGAGCTGGGGCAGTATCCATGAGCTGGGGGCAGTATATCCATGAGCTGGGGGGCAGTATATCCATGAGCTGGGGGGCAGTATATCCATGAGCTGGGGGCAGTATATCCATGAGCTGGGGGGCAGTATATCCATGAGCTGGGGGGGGCAGTATCCATGAGCTGGGGGGGCAATATCCAGGAGCTTGGGGCAGTATCCATGAGCTGGGGGTGGCAGTATCCATGAGCTGGGGGCAATATCCATGAGCTGGGGGGCAGTATCCATGAGCTGGGGGCAGTATCCATGAGCTGGGGCAGTATCCATGAGCTGGGGGGGGCAATATCCATGAGCTGGGGGGCAGTATCCATGAGCTGGGGGGCAGTATCCATGAGCTGGGGGGCAGTATCCATGAGCTGGGGGGCAGTATCCATGAGCTGGGGCAGTATCCATGAGCTGGGGGCCAATATCCATGAGCTGGGGGGGGCAATATCCATGAGCGGGGGCAGTATCCATGAGCTGGGGGCAGTATCCATGAGCTGGGGGGCAGTATCCATGAGCTGGGGGGCAGTATCCATGAGCTGGGGGCAGTATCCATGAGCTGGGGGGCAGTATCCATGAGCTGGGGGGGCAGTATCCATGAGCTGGGGGCAGTATCCATGAGCTGGGGCAGTATCCATGAGCTGGGGGCCAATATCCATAAGCTGGGGGGGGCAATATCCATGAGCTGGGGGGCAGTATATCCATGAGCTGGGGGGCAGTATATCCATGAGCTGGGGGGCAGTATATCCATGAGCTGGGGGGCAGTATATCCATGAGCTGGGGGGCAGTATATCCATGAGCTGGGGGGCAGTATATCCATGAGCTGGGGGGCAGTATATCCATGAGCTGGGGGGCAGTATCCATGAGCTGGGGGCAGTATCCATGAGCTGGGGGCAGTATCCATGAGCTGGGGGCAGTATCCATGAGCTGGGGCAGTATCCATGAGCTGGGGGCCAATATCCATAAGCTGGGGGGGCAGTATATCCATGAGCTGGGGGGCAGTATATCCATGAGCTGGGGGGCAGTATATCCATGAGCTGGGGGGGCAGTATATCCATGAGCTGGGGGGGGCAGTATCCATGAGCTGGGGGCCAATATCCATGAGCTGGGGGCCAATATCCATAAGCTGGGGGGGGCAGTATCCATGAGCTGGGGGGCAATATCCATGAGCTGGGGGCAGTATCCATGAGCTGGGGCAGTATCCATGAGCTGGGGGCCAATATCCATAAGCTGGGGGGGGCAGTATATCCATGAGCTGGGGGGCAGTATATCCATGAGCTGGGGGGCAGTATATCCATGAGCTGGGGGGCAGTATATCCATGAGCTGGGGGGGGGGCAGTATCCATGAGCTGGGGGCCAATATCCATGAGCTGGGGGCCAATATCCATAAGCTGGGGGGGGGCAGTATCCATGAGCTGGGGGGGGCAGTATCCATGAGCTGGGGGGGGCCAGTATCCATGAGCTGGGGGGCAATATCCATGAGCTGGGGGGGACAATATCCATGAGCTGGGGGGCAGTATCCATGAGCTGGGGGCAGTATCCATGAGCTGGGGGGCAGTATCCATGAGCTGGGGCAGTATCCATGAGCTGGGGCAGTATCCATGAGCTGGGGGCCAATATCCATAAGCTGGGGGGGGGGCAATATCCATGAGCTGGGGGGCAGTATCCATGAGCTGGGGGGCAGTATATCCATGAGCTGGGGGGGCAGTATTATCCATGAGCTGGGGGGGGCAGTATCCATGAGCTGGGGGCCAATATCCATGAGCTGGGGGCCAATATCCATAAGCTGGGGGGGGAGCAGTATCCATGAGCTGGGGGGGGGCAGTATCCATGAGCTGGGGGGCAGTATCCATGAGCTGGGGGGCAGTATCCATGAGCTGGGGCAGTATCCATGAGCTGGGGCAGTATCCATGAGCTGGGGGGGGGCAGTATCCATGAGCTGGGGGGCAGTATCCATGAGCTGGGGGGCAGTATATCCATGAGCTGGGGGGCAGTATCCATGAGCTGGGGGGCAGTATCCATGAGCTGGGGGGCAGTATCCATGAGCTGGGGGGCAGTATCCATGAGCTGGGGGCAGTATCCATGAGCTGGGGCAGTATCCATGAGCCGGGGGCCAATATCCATAAGCTGGGGGGGGGCAATATCCATGAGCTGGGGGCAGTATATCATGAGCTGGGGGGCAGTATCCATGAGCTGGGGGCAGTATCCATGAGCTGGGGGGCAGTATCCATGAGCTGGGGGGCAGTATCCATGAGCTGGGGGGCAGTATCCATGAGCTGGGGGCAGTATCCATGAGCTGGGGGCAGTATCCATGAGCTGGGGGGCAGTATCCATGAGCTGGGGCAGTATCCATGAGCCGGGGCCCAATATCCATAAGCTGGGGGGGGCAATATCCATGAGCTGGGGGGCAGTATCCATGAGCTGGGGGGCAGTATATCCATGAGCTGGGGGGCAGTATATCCATGAGCTGGGGGGGCAGTATATCCATGAGCTGGGGGGGCAGTATCCATGAGCTGGGGGGCAATATCCAGGAGCTTGGGGCAGTATCATGAGCTGGGGGGGCGCGTATCCATGAGCGGGGGGGCAGTATCCATGAGCTGGGGGGCAGTATATCCATGAGCTGGGGGGCAGTATATCCATGAGCTGGGGGGCAGTATATCCATGAGCTGGGGGGCAGTATATATCCATGAGCTGGGGGGGCAATATCCAGGAGCTTGGGGCAGTATCCATGAGCTGGGGGGGGCAGTATCCATGAGCCGGGGGGGCAGTATCCATGAGCCGGGGGGGCAGTATCCATGAGCTGGGGGCCAATATCCATAAGCTGGGGGGGGGGCAGTATCCATGAGCTGGGGGGGGGGCTGTATCCATGAGCTGGGGGGGGCTGTATCCATGAGCTGGGGGGCAGTATCCATGAACTGGGGCAGTATCCATGAGCTGGGGGCAGTATCCATGAGCTGGGGGGCAGTATCCATGAGCTGGGGGGCAGTATCCATGAGCTGGGGGGCAGTATATCCACAATAGACTGCCCTCTGGGCAGGCTTTCCACCTTGTTAACCCATAATGGAAATAGTTGACAACTATTTTAATCATTGATTAGTTGTCGTTTAATTGATTCGTTGTTTCTGTCTCAATCACTGCATCCATTTACCAGATCACCTGTATGGTGTCGCTCAGGGTCATCTCTGTCCTGTTTTGGGAAAATCCTGGGCTTTTCTATGGTTTTAACCTACGTATAAAATGACGGCTTCGATACAGGCGTTTCTGGAGCCTCTTAAAAAGCTCTTGTGTGTATCAGAAAAGTTGATGATTTGGCCCTGGAGACTGAGGAGCGCAGCGTAAAATGCCCCAAATCCTTCAGTTTGGACTCGCTGAGCCGGTGCGATGCCACCGCAGGGCAGTGCCATTAGTGCTGCCTTTTACCACGTAGAAGTTTGATCATATTTTTTTTTGTGGCCCTTTTTATATTTGACGTTAGTTTTTGGTAAATGTTTCTCGTTCTGCTGCCGGTTTTGCTCTCGTTGTGACTTGCGTCCTAGGTGGGTCAGCAGGACCTTTTTTTTTTTTTTTTTTAGCTTTGATATCCTGCATTGGAGAAGTTTAACCTGTGTCTCTGCAGCCAGCTCCATCGATAGAAATGAATGGAGCAATCCGTGAGGACCTGACCTGGCCAGCGTCTCCATGCTCCGTGCAGTCACCTGATCGTGGTGCTGCTGGTGGATAAAGCTCACCCCTGTGCCAGCTTATCAGCAGGAGAATAAATCCTTGGCATGTTCTGCCCCGGCCAGCGGAGTATCTCCAGCGCACATTGTCCATCAACCCCCGACACGCTTGGTATCAGTCATAGGTCACATGTTACAAGGCGCACCCCACGCAGGATTTATCTCGTTTCACTGGACTTGCAGGAAATCTTCCATGGTTTCAAATTGTATGTATTTTTGCGGAGGGGGGGGGGACTTTTAAAGCCTACACGTGGGGTCACCTGAGATGTCATTTGGGATTTAACTCCCATGTTAATGTTTTACCCATATGAAGAAGCCTGGTGCAGTATCTGGCCTTTTGGTCTGGGGGTAGGAACGGACAATGTCACACACATCCTTAGTAATAAGTGAACCTCCCGGGATCTACTTGGCCGCGTGTCACTGCACCAAATAATCAGTCTGAGCAATCCGTTTGGGGGAAAACCTATTGAAATTCTCCCATGGGAATCCATTGCCGGCAGCTTGTTCATCATTGTGACCTCGGCATCGTCTGGTTCCATGTGAATCAGCCTGGTCTTCTCCTATAAGCACGGTGTGTGTGTGTGTGTGTGTGTGTGTGTGTGTGTGTGATGATTCAGAATGTTTGCGTGAAACAAGTGCGGCCCTTGTTTGCCGAGTTGGCGCGGTCACAAGGCGTCCTTCTCTCCAGCGCACAGATCTCTGCTGGAGATACTTTCTGAATATGTAAATATGTTTCACTCGTCCAATCCTAAAATAACACTCCTTACACCTGCGAACTGTATCGTGCCTTTACTTCATGCGACAGATCAAGGCACGGTGTACCCGGCAATAAATACCTTCAACATGCAACTCTGCTCCACCCAAGCACCGACACACAGGCTCCGAGAAAAGTGCTGCCGGCGGCTCCGAGAAAAGTGCTGCCAGCTCCTAGACCTCCCCATTGAAAAAAATGGAAACCCAAACCATTTTTCTCCCTGATTAGAAAAACATGGCACTTTCTTACACTTTTGGCCAGGCTCCGCTTGTGGGCCCTTTTGTGTTATAAGGGTCTCGCCTGGGCCGGCGTCTTTCCTGGGCCGGCGTCTCGCCTGGGCCGGGCTTTGCTCGTGGACCCGTCTGCATGTTTATTCGGGGAGCAGAATGTTCCTGATGGGTCTCGCTGGCACAGATTGTCTGGCATCTGCCCGGCTCACCCAGAGGTCAAAGAGAACAAAGCATCCCGGCTGTGCTTTATGCATAGACTGACGCATTGTGTGTATAATGTGCACTGCTCGGCCTGTCACAGACCTTTAACCCTTCCATGCCTGATTTGCAGGCGTTGGCTGCTTCACTTGATGTTGAAGGATTGAATCGTTCTCCTCGGACGCTGCTAGTGAATATTTTTTTTTTAAGCCTCTTGTCTTCCATTGAGAGGTCAACGTGATTCCCGGCACATCCTTTATAGCAGTGATGACCCACCTCGGCACCCCAGATGTTTTGGAACTACAGGTCCCATGATGCTTGGTCACACTTAAGAATGGTTGAGCATCATGAGATCTGTAGTTCAGAAACATCTGGGTTGCCAAGGTTTGCCGTTGCTGCCCTATAAGCTGTATATAGTAATAGTTGTGGGGGGGGGGGAGAATGGAAGAAGTTGCTTCTTTTCCCGGGACACTCTGTGCAGTGATGTCAGCGATGATTTCCCACTCGGGCATGACCTCATCAGAGCAGTCACCTCTGACATCACTAATGACTTTACAGAGGGAGAGGTCCCCGGGGTTAAAGGTTACATATCCCAGCTCTGTACTGGCGCTGACCCATTTAAAGGGCCACACTCCGCATTGGATACAGTGTATTCTACTGCTTACAGCAGCTCATTATGATGTATGCATGTTCCGGGTGAGTGCAGCTCCCTGCGTGCTACTACAGGAGTGCAATAAAAGGAGAAAGCTTGATGAAGTGGCCATGTATTACACGCCTGACAGACGTGGAGCTGTTATTGATTTTTTTTTTGGGGCGGGGGGGAGGGGGGAGGGGTGATATTATGTTTACAGTAATGCGCTCCATGAATGACTCCAGGAAATGGTGCTGGAGTTACCGTAATATGCACCGGGAGTGATTGACGGAAACTGTCCCACCATAAAGACTGCCTTCAGGTATACCCCCCACCACTGCTCCCATGCATAGATTGTAAGTTCTTGGGAACAGGGTCCCCCTGAATCAAGCCGTATCATCCATGTGGGATATTCCAATGTATTAACCCCTTGTACACTGATCTTGTAAAGCGCTGCGGAATATGTGGCGACATATAAATAAAGGATAATAAAGCCTGGGCCGAGCCTGGAAACGCCGTTCTCTCCTCTCATTTCTTTTTGGGTGGGGGAGGGGGGCATAAGGGCTTTATAAGCACTCACTATAAAACACATGGTTTTCTTTCTTTTAACCCATGGTGGTAAGAAGGGACAGTTAATCCTCTTTATAAGAGTCTGCGGACTTCTCCCTCCTGAGCCGAACGCACGCGCCCCTCTTACCAGCTCCGTTCGCCCTGCGTGACGCCTGCTTCTGCCGCGCACCACTGCGCCAGGGGCTGAGCTGTTTTATAAAGGTTTGCAGACATGAAAAGCTTTTTCTTGCCCCGTTTCTGTGTAATTCTGTTTGACTGAAATCAGGGGAAAATTGGCTTTTTATTCTGGAAAATGTCCTCGGTGACTTTATAAAACCAAGCGTTTTATTGTAAAGGCTACAAAAGTCAAAGCAAACCTTTTAATATGAAAGCACAGGTTTCTTGGATTATTTGGGTTATATATATATATATATATATATATATATATATTTTTAAATCCTGCAGTAATTGTCTGCTTTGTGTGTGTTAATCCCTGTGTATTCTTGTGTATCGTTACAGGTACAATGGCTGCCTCCCAAACGGAGATCGTGGGCGAAGGAAAAGCAGGTTTGCTCTGTACAGACGCCCCAAATCTAACGGGGTGAGAGCCAGCACGGTGCACGTGATCTCCACCCCTCAGGCATCCAAGGTACCAATTGACACACTGCACTTGTATAATAATGGTTTATTTTGCCTTGTGACCTTCACATCCTCCTTATTCAGTAACGTTGTCTGTATACAGTGAGCAGCGCCTCCTGTCCCTGTATAGTGTGAAGCTCATCGTCCCAGAGTTCCTTGCTGCATACGGGGAATGTAGCACATGCGCTCGGTGAAGCCGTTCTTTTCAATTGTTGGGATGTGCAAATGACTTCGGCGCGACACACGCGCGACACACACGCGACACACACGCGCCTGACAAAGAAATGATCAGTCTATAATTTTAATGGTTTATTCTAACAGAGAAACAACAAAACATCCAGAAAAATGCATTTCAAAAAAGTTATAAATTGATTTGCATTTTAATGAGTGTAATAAGTATTTGATCCTCGATCAGAGATTTCTGGCTCCCAGGTGTCTCTTATACAGGTAGCAAGCAGAGATTAGGAGCGCTCTCTTAGGCTAGGGTCAGACGAACGCATTTTTCACGTTGTCCGTGAAAAAGTGCGTTCGAACGAATGGACGTATTTTTCACGGAATACGCAATAGCTGTCATACGATGCGCATTTTCGTCCGTGATTTTGTACGGATCATCAATAAAACACTTTTTGCATCTGGACGTTATGTTGGCCGGACATTAGCAGCGTCTGACGTCTCCTAATCAAACACACACGCCGCCAGCGGACGCAGCGCACTCTGTACGTCAGTACTAGCGGTTTGACGTTCTAGAAAAAAATGCGTTTGTTTGCCACTTGCATTGCGCGGCCGCACTTTTGTGCGACCGTTCTTCGTATGCTGCCCGGCATTGGACGTCATTTGCTGCTAGCACGGCCGTGATTTAGTGCTGCTAAACGCACGTTAATCTGACCTTGGCCTTAAAGGGACAGCTCCTAATCTCAGCGTGACATCTGTCTACACAAACAGATTCCAAACTCTCCACCATGGCCAAGACCAAAGAGCTGTCCAAAGATGTCGGGGTTAAGATTGTAGACCTACATAAGGCTGGAATGGTCTAAAACAGTGGTTCCCAACCATGGTCCTAAAGTACCCCCAACAGGTCAGGTTTTCCAGATAGCTGAAGTGCAGTGCAGGGGATATGATTTGCTGCTTAGTGATTGCAGGATTCAGTCTGCATTTCACCAAGGCAATCCTCAAAACATGGCCTGTTAGGTGTACTTGAGGACTGTGGTTGGGAACCACTGGTCTAAAAAAGCATCGCCGAGCAGCTTGGTCAGACGGTGACGACAGTTGGTGCGATTATTTGCAAATGGAAGAAGCACAAAATATCACTCTCCCTCGGTCTGGAGCTCCATGCAAGATCTCACCCCGAGGAGTTTCAATGATCATGAGAACGGTGAAGAATCAGCCCAAAACTACACAGGAGGATCATATTAATGATCTCAAGGCAGCCGGGACCATAATCACCAAGAAGACCATTGGTAACACATTACGCCGTGAAGGGCTGAAATCCTGCAGCGCCCGCAAGGTCCCCCTGCTCAAGAAAGCGCATGTACAGGCGTGTCTGAAGTTTTCCAATGAACATCTGAATGATTCAGAGGAGAACTGGGGGAAAGTGTTGTGGTCAGATGAGACCAAAATCCTTTGGCATCAACTCAACTCGCTGTGTTTGGAGGAGGAGGAGAAATGCTGCCTATGACCCCAAGAACACCATCCCCACCGTCAAACATGGAGGTGGAAACCTCATGCTTTCTTTGGGTGTGTTTTGCTGCTATGGGGACAGGACATCCTCACCGCATCAAAGGGACAGGACTATGTACCATCAAATCTTAGGCGAGGACCTCCTTTCCTCAGCCAGGGCATTGAAAATGGGTCGTGGATGGGTATTCCAGCATGACAATGACCCAAAACTCATTGCCAAGGCAGCCAAGGAGTGGCTCAAGAAGAACCTTGATGTCCTGAAGTGGCCTGGCCAGTCTCCAGACCTTCATCCCTTAGAAAATCTGTGGTGGAGCTGAAGGTTGGAGATGCCAAACGTCAGCCGTGAAACCTTAATGACTTGGAGAGGATCTGCAAAGAGAAGTGGGGCAAATTTCCACCAGAGATGTGGCAAACCTGGTGGCCAACTACAAGCAACGTCTGACCTCTGATTGCCAAAAAGGATTTTACCACCAAGTCCTGAGTCATGTTTTGCGAAGGGGTCAAATACTTATTTCACTCATTAAAATGAAAATCAATTTAACTTTTTTAAATGTGTTTTTTGTTGTTGTTCTGTTACAATAAACCTTCCATTAAATAGATTTTCCTAAGTATAACGGAAAGTTAGAATTTTAATAAAGACTCAGAGGTGAGTATTTCTTTGCATTTATTTAACAGCAGCATAGAAACAGAAGAAAAACTTGTTGCAATAAGCAAACTTGTTTCCCCCCCTCCCACAGTCCATTGCACCGAGGTTCCCTCCCCTTCCATAAATAGCCATGTTTCTCGGCCATATTCTTTCCTTGAATGTGACTCCAAATCCAACAAACTCCAAAACAATCCAATGAATAAAGGCAAGAACTCGGAGGCTGTGGAGAGAGGAGAAAAGCCATGAATCAAATGGTAAGATCATGCACGCGCGCAGACCAAACACACACCACGTAGCAAGAACCCACCACGATAATCAACAATATTACCCCTGGGGTGGCGGCAGGAAAATACTCGTCTGAGTCGTTCTTAAAATTCTAACTTTCTGGCATACTTGGGGGAAAATCATCAATTCTAATTCAATGACTCGGCAGCTCATATTTTGCATATTCAAAGCTGATCAAGGACACCAGCCGACCAATGAGCAACAGACTTCAAATAGAATGTCCAGAATGTTGATTCCCTGGACCAATCAGCTGCCTTCATAAGGTCCTGCAAACGTCACCCGGACATTACTGCTGACGGGGCCATAGTGCTTCTAGCAGAATGTACCCCAAACACAGACCTCAACGCCAGCCAAAGACATCAGCCATCTGGCCAGCGAGGTGGAGAACACCGGTCAAAGTGGAAATCCCCTGCAGACAAAGCGACACACTACGCTCCTCGCACACATGCAGTGGACCGGACGCTCAGGTAACACCGGATAACACACCGAAGCATAGCCATCTTGGTATGTCTAGAAACGGCATAACGAACACCACATCAGGCAAAAAGGACCAGGCACCAAAATCAAAGCAGGAATGTCACTGACGGGCTTTCAGGACAGCAAACAAAATAACATCAGCAACTTTGCAGAAAGTTGGCACAGAGACAGCTCCCTATTATCTGGCCAAGCCGACAAACGTAGAACCAGAGAGACATCCCAAGTGGAGGAGTATCGAGGCTGGGGAGGGCACGATAAAAATCAGCCCACAGCTACTTGGATGACGCCCCAGAGTTACACGCTGGAACCCCACATGGCCCTTCGAAATAGCCAATGGAACATACTAACCGTGCGGTACATCTTTACTGGTCTCAAGCAGGTCAGTAAGGAAGTCCAACCCACGGGTCACAGGGGACAAAAATGGATCCACACGAGCGAACTCATCGTGACCAGGCTGAACCATACATGGCAGGGGTTTCCGGGGCCCATGTCTGCTGGAGCAAGGCGTCTGTGCGTTCCAAAACTCCAGCGACAAACGGGGGTCCCCGACACCAACCACACATTCAACGGACAGTGATGAGGGGGTGGGGCCGGCCCTCTGGGTCCATAAAGAGTTCCAGGAGAGCCGAAAAACATGACTGTCCCCGCCACAGGGGTTTCACTAACGCCAGGGTTGCCGATTGCACGGGATGCTGGCTCGAGTACTAAAGCAATCATGGCAAACGGGGAATGCATACAGCCAACCCCATGACCAAGGCTACAGAAATGTCTCTGGATCTGGCCTCCAGCTGAAAAACCATGGAAGTTGACGGTTCAACCAGACGGCAAACAGATCCACTGTCGGCGGACCCCAAAGATGCAGCAAACGAGCAAAGATCGCGGCCAGCAGCTGCCAGTCAGCAACTACGTTGTCCAGACCTGAGAGAAATTGGGCCTGCAATAGCCACCTTCGCTCAAAACAATGTGTCAAAGACAGTGTCGCCAGCAATTTGAGCATGGGCAATCTGGGGCCCCACAGACTGTTAACTTTCCGGCCTTTCGCAACATTATCCATCCGCAGAAGGACCGTGCCGTACGTCAAGTCTCTCGCAAAACTTTGTATCGCGTACAAACCTGTCAACAGTTCCAGGCAGTTGATGTGCAGGAGGGATTCCTGTCGACCAACTGTCCCCCCCTCCCGTGTCCAGAGCAGCAAGCGTCACACTCTACCACAAGACATGGGGTTGCTGGAAGGACTGCCTTCCAATTCCAGGACCAGGGGCCGTCATCCAGCACACTAGGTGTATCTGTCGGAGGAGGCTTGCCTCTACCATCTCAGAGTACAGAGAACCCCCTCGGAGGAAACGAACCATCAGGACTTGGAGGACCATTTTAATGCAGGGGAGCCGGGGGGGCACTGCCAACAGAGTTGTGATGTTGTGTTTGGGAGCCAAATCATGCTCGCGACCTCGGGGAACAGGAAGAACATGCAGGAAATTCTGCATGCCCTCTATCTTGAAGTGGCGGTACAACAGAAATGAGTTGAACTTTTCAGGTTTATGATCTGGCGCGAGCCCCCCTCCCTTTCTTGGACACAAAAAATATTGCTCCCAAACCACGCGTTCCACCCCACCTTTTGAGAACAAGACTCTATCCTGTCGTCCACCAAACCCAACCCTCCCTCGGTCGAGAACCGAAAGGGAGGTGGCGGAGACATTTGAGACGGGGTGGTCCCAAAATCCAGACAAAACCCCGCCACTGCAGGACCCAGGGATCTGAGGTAAAGTCCCCTCATCTAGAGAGCAACTGGGCAATATGATCCTCAACCTGAACCAAACACTGAGGCCTCAACAGAGGGCTTACCTGAGTATCATTGGCTGGCGTCCTCGCAAGCCTTGAAAGCCTCTACCCACCATGGGAAGAAACCGTTGGAGTAAGAGCTATCACTTGGGGTTGCAAAGCCCGAGGGTCTGAGAAGGACTGAGTCATATTGGAAACAGTCCCTGAGCGGCCGGTAGAGTACCCCCTGAATCTTCTGGCCCTGCTGAAACCACTGCCCGGAAACACCCGCTTGAGAGGTGGAGGGAGACCTTGTCAAAGGAGGTGAATGTGTTGGCGTAAGCACCTACATCTCTCGCATAACTACTGCCAAACAGCAACCCCCTGGTTATCACTGCCGAGGTCCGAAATTACCTTTTCAGTGAGATGGAAGTCCACCTTCATCGGAATGGACCTATGCATGTCTGTGGATATGGACGGGTTTGCGTTGCCCAGAAAGCAAAGGGAGTGATGGAGCCCCCCTCGCACCGTAAGGAGCTCATCAAGGAATTGCTCCCCTGCTATAGTCTTCCGCTCTGTCGAACGCTTTGACAAGGGGCTCAATGGTGTCAAGCTACCTGTCCAGACATTGTTTTGAAACCATGGTGGACCAACCATGTTTGGAAATGTATTTTTTTTCTTTTAAATCCCTGTCAACTATAGGGATGAGACAGGTTTTCCCCCCCGTGTGGTGGGGCGAGGGCATTCTATCCCTTGTGGCTTTATCTATAAGGCACCTCATTCGCTCATCTAGCCATTTCTCCACATGAGTCTTAGGGGACCAAGTGGAGGAACGGGGGTTGGTCAGATCCTCATGGTAAAAAAAAGATCCCCCTGCTGGTCACTATTACCACCTCATCCCCAGTAGGGGTCTGAGCCTGCGTTTCCTCTATCGCGAAGATATCCTCAAAGGGAGAGTGTAGCACCGAATCGTCATCCCCGGTCGAAATATGTTCAGGGTCATCTGCGAGGCATCATTCTCCTCACCATCCGCAGCCAATCGACACACCCGGCCGGCACCAGAGTTAATGCTGAGACCAGAGGGTGCCGAAACCACAGATAAGGGTGCACAGCGCAGGCACTTATCTTTGGTAGGAGCAGCAAAGAGAGGAATATGGGTATTTATGGAGCGTCGAAGGAACCTGGGTGCGTTGGAGAAGGAACCTGGGTGCGTTGGAGAAGGAACCTGGGTGCGTTGGAGAAGGAACCTGGGTGCGTTGGAGAAGGAACCTGGGTGCGTTGGAGAAGGAACCTGGGTGCGTTGGAGAAGGAACCTGGGTGCGTTGGGGAGGAGAGACGAGTTTGTTTTATTAAAACAAGTTTTTCTTGTTTTTTTTTTGTTTTTGTTTTTTTGAGAAAGGATTTTAGCAGGAAGGATACATTGAGATTTCTCTGGTTTTCAGTATGTCCTGGGTGGCGAGTATGAACCATTAGGTGTCTCGCCCAAGGACACTTACTGGAGAGGTGCTCATCAGGATCAAACCCATGACTCCACAGGCTCTCTCCATGCAGGGCAGTGATGTTACCTCTACTCCACCCAGCCGGTATATTACCATGTTGTTGAACCCAGGACATACTTGAAAACAAGAGAAATCTCAATGTATCCTTCCTGGTAAAATCCTTTATAAATAAATAAATATGCTGCTGTTATATAAAAAGGAAGAAATGCAACATACTCGCCTCCGAGTCATTGAATTAAAATTAAAGACTGATCCTTTCTTTCAGTGGCAAATGTACAAAATCCAGCAGGGAATCAAATCCTTTTCTTCCTCACTGTATTTGTGCTTGGCGTGTGCAGTTTCAGGTCACATGACACAGGGAGCACGGCGTTCTATCAGCGCTGACCTGTTCGATATAGCTGGTGTTGCCGGATTGGCGGTTTATTGGGAGTTCTTGAAGCCCAGTCATACGTAATTGATTATCTAGATACGTTTTTTCTTTTTCTCCTTGAAAACTCGCCCAATATTTTGTGTTTTTTGTATAATAACCACACATTGCACAGACACACTGAATACGCACATAAAGGGAGCTTCTGTATTGCATTCCAGTGTTTCTGCAGGGCCTGCCATGTGCTTGGTGCCTGCAGGGCATATCTACTAAATGGTATATTGATCTGCCTAATTGCTCTGATGCAGAGCGGGGTGATAAGTCCTCGCCCTGCAAAGCCAGATGTAACTTTATGATGGCCGGCGGGGAGGACGCGGGCTGTGTACGAGTACATCTTACTCATGCCCCGGGCACTCCCTCTCTCTCTGTGTGTGCTTTCTATAGATGGTAAGTGAATGTGCAGTTGATATTTCATGACTGTAAAGTGTGATGTTGCACTCGCAAACAGGCAGATGTAATGATGCAGGAGTCGTCCTCCCTCCAGCCGCGCCAGGGTGAAGGCCATGAGGAGCCGCGTGTAAAGGAGGCCAAAAAAGTAAGAACGTGTAGAACTGTAAGTCCTATAATGTGGCGTTGCAAGGCAGGATGAGAGATGGTGTCCGGCAGAGCCTGCTCCCCGTGTGAGGCTTCCTCAGCGATGCCTCCTGCCCCTCCATTTACTGCTCCCTGTCCTTTATCCACAATCCCAAAACATGCCAACATGTAATACCCACACCCAATCCCATGTGACGGGTGCAAAATGTAAACCCCTCCTCCAGGTCATGTGACGGGTGCAAAATGTAAACCCTTCCTCCAGGTCATGTGACGGGTGCAAAATGTAAACCCCTCCTCCAGGTCATGTGACGGGTGCAAAATGTAAACCCCTCCTCCAGGTCATGTGACGGGTGCAAAATGTAAACCCCTCCTCCAGGTCATGTGACGGGTGCAAAATGTAAACCCTTCCTCCAGGTCATGTGACGGGTGCAAAATGTAAACCCCTCCTCCAGGTCATGTGATGAGACAAAATGATGAAGATGCTGTGTAAATGCCCTCCAGGCTGCGCGTGAAACATTAAGGGTTTCTGAGTTTAGACTCGGGTGAGACGCGGTGCGGGTGAGAGCCGCCACTTTCAATCTCTTCCAATGAGCTCATGGAATACACAACATCACGAGTCTAATATACCATTTTTAAATTTCAGATCTTAAAACCGGTTTTCTCAAAAAGACTATTGAATAAATATTGCGAAACTGGTTCCACCTTTCCTGGGTCTGTCCACAAATTGCCGGTGTTCTTTACTTTATTGTAAGTAATCCTCCTCATGCTCTTTATTGAGAATCAGATAACAGGAAGTGGCACAAAACCAATATGGCAGCCATTAAAATATCCAGCCCCAAGGGGGGCGGCCCTCACCTCAAAGGATACAGTTAGGGCCATATATATTTGGACACCGGCACAATTTTTTCATACTTTTGGTTCTGTGTGTCTCCAGAATAAAATTAAAACGAAACTATCCAAATGAATTGGAAGCGCAGACTTTCAGCTTTAATTCAGGGGCTTAAATATAAAGTACAAATTTTATACACAGCAACCCCCCCCCCCCCCATTTTCAGGGGCTCAAATGTAATTGGACAAACGAATATAATAATAAATAAAATGTGTTGTTTGTTTTCTTTTTATATTTTGTTGAGAATCTTTTAAGTGGCAGTAACTGCCTGAAGTCTGGAAGCCGTGGACATTACCTGAGACTCGCTCTCCTCCTTTCTGAGGCTTTGCCCGGCTCTTTCTGCAGCGTCTTCCGTTGTTCTTTGTGGCTCTTTCTGCCTTTTAGTTTTGCTTCAGCGAGTGAAATCCAGCTCAATTGGCTTGAGATCAGGTGATCGGCCATTGCACAATATTCCACTTTTTTTCCTTCCTCCTGGGTTGCTTTTTTCATTGTGTTTTGGATCATTGGCCGGCACGTCACAGGACCGATGGACAATCAACTTTGCTGCTTTTGGCTGGTCATGAGCTGTTCCAAGTCTTCTCCACACTTTTTTTTTCTTCCCGTCCTTCTGGTACAGATTAATCTTAGTTTCATCCGTCCAGAGAATGCTTTTCCAGAGCTTTTCTGGCTTTTTTAGATGTTTTATGGCTTTTCTATTCTTCAGGCTTATGGTTTGCAGCACCTTGTGGTGAAGCCTCTGTATTTAATCTCGTGAAGTCTTCTCTTGATTGTAGACTTTGACAATGATACGTCCACCTCCTGGAGAATGTCCTGCACGTGTCTGGATGTTGTGAATGGGTTTTTCTTTACCATAGAGAGGATCCTGTGATCATCCACCACTGTTGTCTTGTGTGGACGTCCAGGCCTTTTCATGTCGCTGAGCTCACCAGGTTGTTCCTCTTTCTTCAGAATGTAGAAACTGTTGTTGTGGCCGCTGCTAATGTTGCCGCTATCTCTCGGATGGGTTTGTTGTGTTTTTAAAGCGTTACAATGGTTGGTTTCTCTTGCATGGACAGCTCCTCTGAACGCATGATGCAGCTTCACAGCAAATGCAAATCCCACACTTAGAATCAACTCCAGACCTTTTACCGGCTTAATCGATGAAGAAATGATGGAGTCGCCGCACCTGGCCATGAAACCGCTTTTTATTTGTCTAATTACTTTTGGTCCCTTGATAAAGGGGGCGTGGCTTCTAAGAGCTGTATTTCCTAAACCCCTCCTCCAGTTTGGATGTAAATCCCCTGAAATTAACCCAGAGAGTGTGACCTTTCACCCCAAATCCATTATATCCATTAGTTTTTCGGGTATTTTGCAAATCCTATTCAAGCTCTAGTTGCGCCTGAATAGGATTTGCTAAATACCGGAAAAACTGTGGGAATGTGCCTGGTGCTGAGTGACGGCGGACATGGCTTGCAATCTGTGCGTAAGATTAATATAAATTAGTTTTTACCTCCTATGGACGTTAAAAAATAATCCCGGCCACGTGTATCTGACCCCAGGCAGCCTGCGCAGTGTTAAATTCCGGTTTATTCTGGCCGCTTGTTGTCCCGGGTGTGTTTTTTGCTCAACTGTTTGTTGTAAATCATTAAATTCCAGCCGTTCTGGATAAATTGTTCTTATTACAGGAACAAAACCAGGGTTTTATTTAAACTGGACGAGCAGAAATATTCCGGTAACATTTACTAGCGAAATCTGACGGTTTCATGTACCCCCTAGTCACCCCCACCACCCCTTCACCTTATGCCATGGATCCCCTAGTCACCCCCCACCACCTTATGCCGTGGATCCCCCTAGTCACCCCCACCACCTTATGCCGTGGATCCCTAGTCACCCCCACCACCTTATGCCGTGGATCCCCTAGTCACCCCCCACCACCTTATGCCGTGGATCCCCTAGTCACCCCCCACCACCTTATGCCGTGGATCCCTAGTCACCCCCCACCACCTTATGCCGTGGATCCCCTAGTCACCCCCCACCACCCCTTCCACCTCATGCCGTGGATCCCCTAGTCACCCCCCACCACCCCTTCCACCTCATGCCGTGGATCCCCTAGTCACCCCCCACCACCTTCCACCTCATGCCGTGGATCCCTAGTCACCCCCCACCACCCCTTCCACCTCATGCCGTGGATCCCCTAGTCACCCCCCACCACCCCTTCCACCTCATGCCGTGGATCCCCTAGTCACCCCCACCACCCCTTCCACCTCATGCCGTGGATCCCCTAGTCACCCCCCACCACCCCTTCCACCTCATGCCGTGGATCCCCTAGTCACCCCCACCACCCCTTCCACCTCATGCCGTGGATCCCCTAGTCACCCCCCACCACCCCTTCCACCTCATGCCGTGGATCCCCTAGTCACCCCCACCACCCCTTCCACCTCATGCCGTGGATCCCCTAGTCACCCCCACCACCCCTTCCACCTCATGCCGTGGATCCCCTAGTCACCCCCCACCACCCCTTCCACCTCATGCCGTGGATCCCCTAGTCACCCCCCACCACCCCTCCCACCTCATGCCGTGGATCCCCTAGTCACCCCCACCACCCCTTCCACCTCATGCCGTGGATCCCCTAGTCACCCCCACCACCCCTTCCACCTCATGCCGTGGATCCCTAGTCACCCCCACCACCCCTACGCCTCCTGTTGTGGATCCCCCACAAAATAATACCAACAAAACGATAAACACAGAGAAATTCCAGTTACTACCTGAAACCGAGTGGAGGCGGTGCACTGTGGTGGAGGCGGTGCACTGTGGTGGAGGCGGTGCACTGTGGTGGAGGCGGTGCAGCCTGAGCCATGATACTGGTCTAGACGGCTACTGACAAGCTCAACAGAATTTCCAGCTCTTCTGTTGCCCAACAAGCCGTGCACGGCACTTTTTAAAGGCTTCCCAAGCTGGATGCTCATTGCCATGGAGGACTAGCTCGAAGGATTCATCCACAAGAAGTTCACGAATTTGAGGACCAATTTAGATTCCTTCTGTAACGTTGGCCTCAGTCTTGGAAATGTGTCTCTCGGGTTCTTGAGAGCTTCTCTGTCCTTGTTCGTCCCGTTACAAAGTTCTTCATGAGGCAGAGTTTGATGTGTAAAGGGGGCAGAAGCGACGAGCCAGAGGACATGCTGGACACGCTTTTCCCCGGGTGGCAGAGTTTCCCTTGGGGTCCTGTCTTTTCTGATGTAGTGTGAGGATCTCGTCTGACTGTCCCTCTTACACAGGAAACCGCAGAACTTGGTGTATCCCATCACCTTCAGGTCTCCTGAGATCGGCCATCCTTAGGACCCCTCTCTCCCTATCGCTAGTAGCCACGGAAGAAAGGCAGGCACCGCAAGGAAGAGCAGTCACTTAACCTCATAGGTGCTGGATCGCCATTTGGCACCAAATCGTGGTCCTCTCCCAGAGGTGGCTGACATTTTGGATGTCAGCCAAGCCTCTGGGATCCCCGTCCACTGACTCTAGCTGGACACGACGTCAGTTCAGGAGTTAACCCCTAGTTGCCACCCCTAGTAGGATCCAAAGGACCCCGTATCTTCCGATAAGTGTCAGCTAGCGTGTCATGTTTGGTATCATTGGAAAGGCCTGTACACAATTGTATGCTATCACGGACGTATTTATGTGCGGCAACACGGACGTTAACACTACGCTCGTCTGACCCCAACCTTAACTGTGTGTATTTGAAATAAAGAAGCAATCTCCATTTGGATTTCGAATGAGAAACATCTACATAGTAAGTGGCGTCTCCTGTGTTTCAGTGGGAAGGGGCGCCTGGGATACTAGGATCCTTAACAACGTATACATATAATAATGATCTATTAGGAGAAAAAAAAGATATATAACGTGTCTGGGTCGTATGATAAAATGTGACTTCAAATCGCGTTTAAACATGATGGGCAAACACTGTAAAAATTAGTTCAGTACACAGAGGTGACATGGCTCAGCAGCGAAGGGGTTAAAGACCAGATCACACAACATAAAATGCAGGAGCAAAAAAAGGGGCAAACCCTGAGCGGACGGAAGAGCCAATCGAATCGGGGAAGCCAACGTACACCGGGACCAATGACATACTGGGGGCCCCGCAGTCAGACTTGGCAGGAGGTGTCAGCGTCCCGAGCAATAACCAATGAAACGGTAACAAAGTATAATAAAAAAAGCTTTCTGGAACTCAGAAAAGTAATAAACTTACCAAGAGAAGCAGCAAGAAAGAGGAGGTGCTGTCCTCTAGACGGGACTATATGGATTGGCTGAGGGGATTGTTGGGCGTGGTTTATCCCCTTGTTTGGGGAACCCCCCTCCGTATTATTAACTCTTTTGCTGCTAGGAGAATTAAAGAGAAGGTGAATCTGAGCTCCGACTCCTCTGTTGAAATCTATATTTTGTTCATTAAATATTTACATTCCTTTCGGCCCGTTTCACCGAGCGGCTGACATCACGTCTGCTTTGGTTTCTTGTCCGGAGACTGACTGTCAGCGTATCCGGCGTCTCCCCGGATTGGATATCTCCGCTCACAAAACCACTCCACTGCTTTGGAGAAACGATGTCATTATGGCTCTGCTTAGCGGTGTCCGGCTCTGCTTAGCGGTGTCGGCTCTGCTTAGCGGTGTCCGGCTCTGCTTAGCGGTGTCGGCTCTGCTTTGCGGTGTCCGGCTCTGCTTTGCGGTGTCCGGCTCTGCTTTGCGGTGTCCGGCTCTGCTTTGCGGTGTCCGGCTCTGCTTGGCGGTGTCCGGCTCTGCTTTGCGGTGTCCGGCTCTGCTTTGCGGTGTCCGGCTCTGCTTTGCGGTGTCCGGCTCTGCTTTGCGGTGTCCGGCTCTGCTTTGCGTGTCCGGCTCTGCTTGGCGGTGTCCGGCTCTGCTTGGCGGTGTCCGGCTCTGCTGGCGGTGTCCGGCTCTGCTTGGCGGTGTCCGGCTCTGCTTTGCGGTGTCCGGCTCTGCTTTGCGGTGTCCGGCTCTGCTTGGCGGTGTCCGGCTCTGCTTGGCGGTGTCCGGCTCTGCTTGGCAGTGTCCGCCTCTGCTTGGCGGTGTCCGCCTCTGCTTTGCGGTGTCCGCCTCTGCTTTGCGGTGTCCGGCTCTGCTTGGCGGTGTCCGGCTCTGCTTGGCGGTGTTCGGCTCTGCTTGGCGGTGTCCGGCTCTGCTTTGCGGTGGTCGGCTCCGCTTCTGTGATCCTTTTATAGAGAGAGGATAGAAAGGAGCCAGGCCGGCTGAGAAGTCACGCTCCTCTCAGGAAACGGCTACAAACATGTTGGGGCAAAAAGGCCCTTTTAGTGTATCCTGCCCTCGAACGTCACCGAGCCCTGATCAGTGAGGAGCACGTCTTTATATAATGATGCTATGCGCGCGGCCACGCCGGGCACGAGTGAGGGGCTCGGGTTGGTGCCTGGGGTTCCATAGCCTGAGATTTGCTTTCCATTTTCTGGGTAGTTTTTGGGCTTTTTAGCCAGGGACCCCCCCCCCCCCCCGTGGGGATCGATCGGATCCTGTGTATACTCTGCTCTTATCGAGTGAAAGCTGATCGAGGATCATTCATGAATTATGCACACGGCTTGTTTCTAAGTCCGCTCTTTACGTCCTCTCCCTTTAACCAGCTTTAATGGTTTACTCCGAGGCCGATACGTTTCTCCTGATCGCTTTGTGTCACGATGTGAAACGTTAGAACCCGCGTCGGCAGCCAACCTTTTATGGGAAAAATCCTGCTTTATAAAAAAATATCCGTTTGTTAGGGAGCTCTGGTTATAAGGGTGAGGGGCGCTCATACAGTGATGTTTGGGTGCCTTGATCCGGGGTCGGTGTGTAGGATGAGGAACATTCACCAGTGCTTTCCTCCAAAGCCGTAACGTGTGGCCTCCACGATGGACTGTGTACGCTTCCTTTGGGAAATGAAGGCCACTGGATGCTTTGGTGACATTGTATGAGGTCACACTCCTTAATCAGTGATGTAAGAAGTTATTTTTATTGCGTTTCCCACACCTTCAATAAATTGCGTTCCTTTCCACAGGCGATCAGCAGCCGCGGCCAGCACAGCATCTCCTTCACACTATCCAGAAACCAGACCATCGTGGTGGAATACACACACGACAAGGACACTGACATGTTTCAGGTAGGAGCTTCCTCTGGGACGCGGATTGTTTTCCTTTTCAATCCACATATTAGTGCAAAAAGCCTAAATCTGCAGAGCTTGATGTCTATAGATATTAACCCTCGCACAGCAGCGGGTCATTTCTGAGTTGCGTTTCCACTATAATTTCGCGGCACATTGAACGTTTGTGTTGTTTCTCTGGGTGTTTCTGTGCGTCAGTGGATTGATTTTTGGACACCCTCCCGGAAGTAGAGTCAGCCAGTTGATTGGGTTTCTGGGTTGGGTTACAGGTTGCTTGGATTCTGGGTGGGTTTCTGGTTTGGGTTACAGGTTGATTGATTGGATTCTGGGTTGGGTTCTGGGTTGATTGGATTCTGGGTTGGGTTAAAGGTTTATTGGGTTCTGGGTTGATTGGATTCTGGGTTGGGTTACAGGTTGATTGGATTTTGGGTGGGTTTCTGGGTTGGGTTACAGGTTGGATTCTGGGTTGGGTTACAGGTTGATTGGATTCTGGGTGGGTTTCTGGGTTGGGTTACAGGTTGGATTCTGGGTTGGGTTACAGGTTGATTGGATTCTGGGTGGGTTTCTGGGTTGGGTTACAGGTTGGATTCTGGGTTGGGTTACAGGTTGATTGGATTCTGGGTTGGGTTACAGGTTGATTGGATTCTGGGCGGGTTTCTGGGTTGGGTTACAGGGTGCTTGGATTCTGGGTGGGTTTCTGGGATGGGTTACAGGTTGATTGGGTTCTGGGTGGGTTTCTGGGTTGGGTTACAGGTTGATTGGATTCTGGGTGGGTTTCTGGGGTGGGTTACAGGTTGATTTGGATTTTGGGTGGGTTTCTGGGTTGGGTTACAGGTTGGATTCTGGGTTGGGTTACAGGTTGATTGGATTCTGGGCGGGTTTCTTGGTTGGGTTACAGGTTGATTGGATTTTGGGCGGGTTTCTGGGTTGGGTTACAGGTTGATTGGATTCTGGGTGGGTTTCTGGGTTGGGTTACAGGTTGGATTCTGGGTTGGGTTACAGGTTGATTGGATTCTGGGCGGGTTTCTGGGTTGGGTTACAGGTTGATTGGATTCTGGGCTGGTTTCTGGGTTGGGTTACAGGTTGGCGGGTTTCTGGGTTGGGTTACAGGTTGATTGGATTTTGGGTGGGTTTCTGGGTTGGGTTACAGGTTGGGTTACAGGTTGGATTCTGGGTGGGTTTCTGGGTTGGGTTACAGGTTGGATTCTGGGTGGGTTTCTGGGTTGGGTTACAGGTTGGATTCTGGGTTGGGTTACAGGTTGATTGGATTCTGGGTGGGTTTCTGGGTTGGGTTACAGGTTGATTGGATTTTGGGTGGGTTTCTGGGTTGGGTTACAGGTTGATTGGATTTTGGGTGGGTTTCTGGGTTGGGTTACAGGTTGGATTCTGGGTTGGGTTACAGGTTGATTGGATTCTGGGCGGGTTTCTGGGTTGGGTTACAGGTTGATTGGATTCTGGGCGGGTTTCTGGGTTGGGTTACAGGTTGATTGGATTCTAGGTGGGTTTCTGGGTTGGGTTACAGGTTGGATTCTGGGTTGGGTTACAGGTTGATTGGATTCTGGGTGGGTTTATGGGTTGGATTCTGGGTTGGGTTACAGGTTGGATTCTGGGTTGGGTTACAGGTTGGATTCTGGGTTGGGTTACAGGTTGGATTCTGGGTTGGGTTACAGGTTGGATTCTGGGTTGGGTTACAGGTTGGATTCTGGGTTGGGTTACAGGTTGGATTCTGGGTTGGGTTACAGGTTGGATTCTGGGTTGGGTTACAGGTTGGATTCTGGGTTGGGTTACAGGTTGGATTCTGGGTGGGTTTCTGGGTTGGGTTACAGGTTGGATTCTGGGTTGGGTTACAGGTTGATTGGATTCTGGGTGGGTTTATGGGTTGGATTCTGGGTTGGGTTACAGGTTGGATTCTGGGTTGGGTTACAGGTTGGATTCTGGGTTGGGTTACAGGTTGGATTCTGATTTGGGTTACAGGTTGGATTCTGGGTTGGGTTACAGGTTGGATTCTGGGTTGGGTTACAGGTTGGATTCTGGGTTGGGTTACAGGTTGGATTCTGGGTTGGGTTACAGGTTGGATTCTGGGTTGGGTTACAGGTTGGATTCTGGGTTGGGTTACAGGTTGGATTCTGGGTTGGGTTACAGGTTGGATTCTGGGTTGGGTTACAGGTTGGATTCTGGGTTGGGTTACAGGTTGGATTCTGGGTTGGGTTACAGGTTGGATTCTGCGTGGGTTTCTGGGTTGGGTTACCGGTTGCTTGTATTCTGGGTGGGTTTCTGGGTTGATTGGGTCTCTGGGTGGGGTAACATCCATTTTGGCAATTTTGTGTGGGCAGTTTTGAGGGAGGTGAATGTTTTGTTTTTCACATCTCTTCCATGTGCCTGGCCCACGCATTTCACTTTCAGATCGGCAGATCCACAGAAAGCCCGATTGACTTTGTGGTTACAGACACAATCTCCGGCAACCAGGGTGAAGAGACGCCGATTACGCAAAGTACCATTTCCAGGTTTGCGTGCAGAATAGTCTGCGATCGGAGCGCACCGTACACGGCCAGAATCTTTGCTGCTGGGTTTGACTCCTCTAAAAACATATTCCTTGGTGTAAGTACAATCCATTGGCAATACACATACGTGCGTGTGTGTCTGTCTGTCTGTCCCAAACACTGTCACACTGCACCATAAACTGCTGGTAACCCGGGGTTCATTGTCTGACCCCAAGGCTTGGTCTCCATTCAGTCTGTATGTGCCCAAACCAGCCGTGTCCTCACCATGGCCGCCGGCTGGGAGTTACCCCTGAATATCAAACTGTAGCTGCGCCCTCTACCTTTGTGCCCTCATCCTCCTTGGCACCCTTGCCCACATTCTGGTGGCGAGCCAGGCAGTAAGCCGGCATCCACACTTCTCTAACAGGCACATGGGCGATGTATAGTGAGGGTTGAGGGCACAACTGTAGTGGGAGCTTCAGTTACACATACCTGTGTTTTAATATCACCCCATACACCCCGTGCTGCTAACCCAGGCTTTACACCCCATTTACCTCTGGGTTATTTCTCGTAAAACTGCCGGTCGCCCCTGATTTGATAAATTAACCCTGTATTAACCACGGATCCTTCCCTTACAGCACAGCTCAGACACCTTCATGTGTTTCCAAATTACAAATCCAATCAAGCTTGGCCAGCCTCATGTTGTTTAAGCATCATGGGAGGTGTAGTTCCAAACAGCCAGTGTCCTGGTGACATCTTTCCCATGTATTATAACTCATTCCAGGTTGTCCGTGTGCGTCTCCAGGGCTGGATTTAGAGTCCGGTGTAAATTTATCACAGCCATTAACCTCCCTGGCGCTCTAATTTTTTTAAAATTTCGTGTCTAAAAGCGTCTCAATTTTTTTTTAAAGGAAACGTGTTTTTGTACATAGTTAGCCTGTAATAATTAGGAATCACGCACTGAAATCCGTGAAATCAAGAGTTCTTACTGGTAAAATCCTTTATTAATAAATAAATAAATAAATAGTAAATACACGGAGTCCGATAAAGTTTGAAACACGACATAATAGTTTATTATCCTAAAAATAATTATCCAAAATAATGCAAATAAATGATATTCAATAAAATAAAAAACAAAAAACACTGAAATCTGTCTGAAAACAAGGGTAAGAGGATGTATGGTATCCTGTACTGCCACCTAGTGGCCGTTCATAAACATTGCACTTTGGATTACAGTATTTTATGAATTGTTTATAAATTTGCTGATGGTTCCCGCCCACCCTGCACCATGTGACTCGCAGGGAGCCTTCCAGGAAACAGCTCGCCGCGATCACACTGCGGGGACAGCGAGGGAGTCAGGAGGAGGTGAGTAAACATCCAGCCCGAGTGTGGCTCGGGGTTACCGTTCACGGTAGTGAAATTTAACCCCGAGTCACACTCGGGAATACCGCCAGGGAGGTTAAAGTCTGATTTTGGTAAGTTTACACCTGACTTGGAAAGGAAGCGGCTGCGTCCTTGGGTCATGTGATCCGCAGGACACGGCGTCCTACATAATGCGAAAACCTGTTTTTTCTGTTCTTTAAAACTAATCCACTAGATCTCTGGGGCTTCAGTGACCCCCCCACCTCCCCCTCCTGCTCCTTCTCCAGACCCTCCCTCAATCCATTAGGCCACCATTTGAGCTACGTGGCCTCAGGCCCCCCTTTGTGGTGGTCCTAGTGACATGTCGAGCTGCAATGTTTGTGAAAATAAACGTGTTGTTGCCTTGCGGTGTTACCGTGGTGTGAGCGGTGATGGAGTCTGCTCAGATGGAAGACCAGTATTTCTCGGTTTTCTGACGGTTTGGGTGGAGCAGATCCATGGGACGCTCGGCACAATCGGACTCTGGAAGGGCCGCCTCTAACCAGGGCTAGTCTCTCCGGCCGCGTGGGAGGCAGAGTCTTACGCTGATGTGTTTTTTGCGTTTTATGTGGTTTTATATATCTTTGAACAGGATGTGCGATTTCTTTCTTAGGAAAAGGCGGCCAAGTGGAAGAATCCAGATGGGCACATGGACGGACTGACCACAAATGGTGTCCTGGTGATGCACCCCAAGGGGGGCTTTACAGAGGAGTCCAAGCCGGGTGTGTGGCGGGAAATCTCTGTGTGCGGTGACGTGTACACTCTCCGAGAGACTCGATCAGCGCAGCAACGCGGAAAACTCGTAAGAAAAGCCACGGTTAATAAAGGCCAGATTTTATAATATCACTCAGTCTGGATTTTATTTATCAGACTGGATTTTATTTATCAGACTGGATTTTATTTATCAGACTGGATTTATATTATTATTATTTATCACTCAGTCTGGATTTTATAGTAATTAGTGATTTGTCACATTTTATATTCTCATTATGTTTAATCTTTTCACTCCGGCTGCTGGATTTCTATATAATATTATTATTGCTCACACACTAGCTGGGTGGTTGTTTACATTTTTTGTTACAGGGAATGAGCCGCCTGTTGCTGTTAATGTGTGACCTGTTCGTTGTGTTTTCCAGATTTATTTATATTTCCCTCCTTTCCTGGTGTGGTTTTTTTTTTAGGTGGAAAATGAAACGAATATCCTGCAGGACGGTTCCCTGGTTGACCTTTGCGGCGCCACGCTGCTCTGGAGAACGGCTGATGGTTTGTGTCAGACGCCGACGCAGAAACACATCGAGGCCCTGCGCCAGGAGATAAACGCTGCCCGGCCGCAGTGCCCAGTGGGATTAAACACCCTGGCTTTCCCCAGCATCAATCGCAAGGATGTGGTGGAGGAGAAACAGCCCTGGGCTTACCTCACCTGTGGCCACGTACATGGCTACCACAACTGGGGCCATCGCACTGATGCAGAGGCCAATGAGAGGGAGTGCCCCATGTGCAGGACCATAGGCCCCTATGTGCCCCTCTGGCTAGGCTGCGAAGCAGGATTTTACGTGGACGCTGGCCCCCCCACCCACGCATTAAGCCCCTGCGGACACGTCTGCTCGGAGAAGTCCGCCAAGTACTGGTCTCAGATCCCGCTGCCGCATGGGACCCATGCGTTCCACGCCGCCTGCCCCTTCTGTGCGACGCAACTGACGGGGGAAGAAAGCTGCGTCAAACTCATATTCCAGGGCCCCGTGGACTGAGCGTATTTATATTAAACATTTTGGTTAAAAAAGAAAAAAAACACACAAATACTGTGAAGTTTTTACCACTAAAGTTAGGATTGGAATTTTTTTCTTTTTAGCTTTATTAACAAAAAGCAAATAGTTCTGAGTTTTCCGGCGTCCTGGAAGCGATGTGGCTGCGGCAGTGGCGTCGTGCGCACCAGCAGCTTTTCCACCCAGGTTTTGTCTTTTCTTTCCAGTTTGTTTCTTATGACACTTAAAAGCTTCCTTTTTGTTTGTTGTTTCAGGAATTTGAAGCAGGTTTCTTCTTGTTTTTTTCTGTCGTTTTGTTGGCAATGTAAAATAAAAAGCTTCTGTTGAATGTAACGTGCGGAGAGATGTGCGCGTGCGGAGAGATGTGCGCGTGCGGAGAGATGTGCGCGTGCGCCGCCGCCAGCTCCGAGCTCTGCTTTATTCACAGGGTTTTATACGTTCGAACCCGGAGGGAAAAGATTTTATATTGTCTCACATTTACCGGCCTCTGCAAAGCAATGCAACTTTAATGCTAATATGCTGTGTGTCTGTATGTCTGTGTGTGTGTGTGTCTGTATGTCTGTGTGTGTGTGTCTGTATGTCTGTGTGTGTGTGTCTGTATGTCTGTGTGTGTGTGTCTGTGTCTGTGTGTGTGTGTCTGTATGTCTGTGTGTGTGTGTCTGTATGTCTGTGTGTGTGTGTCTGTATGTCTGTGTGTGTGTGTCTGTATGTCTGTGTGTGTGTGTGTGTCTGTATGTCTGTGTGTGTGTGTGTCTGTATGTCTGTGTGTGTGTGTCTGTATGTCTGTGTGTGTGTGTCTGTATGTCTGTGTGTGTGTGTCTGTATGTCTGTGTGTGTGTGTCTGTGTCTGTGTCTGTGTCTGTATGTCTGTGTGTGTGTGTGTATGTCTGTCTGTGTGTGTGTGTCTGTTGTGTGTCTGTATGTCTGTGTGTGTGTGTCTGTATGTCTGTGTGTGTGTGTCTGTATGTCTGTGTGTGTGTGTCTGTATGTCTGTGTGTCTGTATGTCGGTGTGTGTGTGTCTGTATGTCTGTGTGTGTGTGTCTGTATGTCTGTGTGTGTGCTGTCTGTGTGTCTGTGTGTCTGTGTGTGTGTGTCTGTATGTCTGTGTGTGTGTGTCTGTATGTCTGTGTGTGTGTGTCTGTATGTCTGTGTGTGTGTGTGTGTTGTGTCTGTGTTGTATGTCTGTGTGTGTGTGTATGGTGTTGTGTCTGTATGTCTGTCTGTGTGTGTGTGTCTGTGTGTGTGTCTGTATGTCTGTGTGTGTGTGTCTGTATGTCTGTGTGTGTGTGTCTGTATGTCTGTGTGTGTGTGTCTGTATGTCTGTGTGTGTGTCTGTATGTCTGTGTGTGTGTCTGTATGTCTGTGTGTGTGTCTGTGTGTCTGTGTGTCTGTGTGTGTGTGTCTGTGTGTGTGTGTGTCTGTGTGTGTGTGTCTGTATGTCTGTGTGTGTGTGTCTGTATGTCTCTGTGTGTGTATGTCTGTGTGTGTGTGTGTGTCTGTATGTCTGTGTGTGTGTGTATGTCTGTGTGTGTGTGTATGTCTGTGTGTGTGTCTGTATGTCTGTGTGTGTGTGTCTGTATGTCTGTGTCTGTATGTCTGTGTGTGTGTGTCTGTGTGTGTGTGTGTCTGTGTGTCTGTGTGTGTGTGTCTGTGTGTCTGTGTGTGTGTGTCTGTATGTCTGTGTGTGTGTGTCTGTATGTCTCTGTGTGTGTATGTCTGTGTGTGTGTGTCTGTGTGTGTGTGTGTCTGTGTGTCTGTGTGTGTGTGTCTGTGTGTCTGTGTGTGTGTGTGTCTGTATGTCTGTGTGTGTGTCTGTATGTCTGTGTGTGTGTGTCTGTGTGTGTGTGTGTGTGTGTCTGTATGTGTGTGTGTGTCTGTTGTGTGTGTGTGTGTCTGTATGTCTGTGTGTGTGTGTCTGTATGTCTGTTGTGTGTGTATGTCTGTTATGTCTGTGTGTGTGTGTCTGTATGTCTGTGTGTGTGTGTCTGTATGTCTGTGTGTGTGTGTCTGTATGTCTGTGTGTGTGTGTCTGTATGTCTGTGTGTGTGTCTGTATGTCTGTGTGTGTGTCTGTATGTCTGTGTGTGTGTCTGTATGTCTGTGTGTGTGTCTGTATGTCTGTGTGTCTGTATGTCTGTGTGTGTGTGTCTGGATGGCTGTGTTGTTGTGTGTGTGTGTGTGTCTGATGGCTGTGTGTGTGTGTGTGTCTGATGCGTGGTGTGTGTGTGTGTGTGTCTGGATGGCTGTGTTGTGTGTCTGTATGTCTGTATGTCTGTCTGTATGTCTGTATGTCTGTGTGTGTGTGTGTATGTCTGTGTGTGTGTGTGTATGTCTGTGTGTGTGTGTTGTGTGTCTGTGTGTGTTGTGTGTGTGTGTCTGTATGTCTGTGTGTGTGTGTCTGTATGTCTGTGTGTGTCTGTATGTCTGTGTGTGTGTGTCTGTATGTCTGTGTGTGTGTTGTGTGTCTGTATGTCTGTGTGTGTGTCTGTATGTCTGTGTGTGTGTTGCCTGTATGTCTGTGTGTGTTGTGTCTGTATGTGTGTGTGTGTGTGTGTGTCTGTATGTCTGTGTGTTGTGTGTGTCTGTATGTCTGTGTGTGTCTGTATGTCTGTGTGTGTGTCTGTATGTCTGTATGTCTGTGTGTGTGTGCCTGTATGTTTCTGTGTGTCTGTATGTGGTGTCTGTTGTCTGTGTGTGTGTGTCTGTATGGCTGTGTGTGTGTGTGTGTTGTGTGTGTGTCTGGATGGCTGTGTGTGTGTGTGTGTCTGGATGGCTGTGTGTGTGTGTGTGTCTGGATGGCTGTGTGTGTGTGTGTGTGTCTGGATGGCTGTGTTGTGTGTGTTGTGTCTGTATGTCTGTCTGTATGTCTGTGTGTGTGTGTCTGTATGTCTGTGTGTGTGTGTGTATGTCTGTGTGTGTGTGTGTATGTCTGTGTGTGTGTGTGGTGTGTCTGTGTGTGTGGTGTGTGTGTCTGTATGTCTGTGTGTGTGTGTCTGTATGTCTGTGTGTGTGTGTCTGTATGTCTGTGTGTGTCTGTATGTCTGTGTGTGTGTGTCTGTATGTCTGTGTGTGTGTCTGTATGTCTGTGTGTGTGTGCCTGTATGTCTGTGTGTGTGTCTGTATGTGTGTGTGTGTGTGTGTCTGTATGTCTGTGTGTGTGTGTCTGTATGTCTGTGTGTGTGTGTCTGTATGTCTGTGTGTGTGTGTCTGTATGTCTTGTGTGGTTGTCTGTATGTCTGTGTGTGTGTGTGTCTGTATGTCTGTGTGTGTGTGTCTGTATGTCTGTGTGTGTGTCTTGTATGTCTGTGTGTGTGTCTGTATGTCTGTGTGTGTGTCTGTATGTCTGTGTGTGTCTGTATGTCTGTGTGTGTCTGTATGTCTGTGTGTCTGTGTGTGTGTGTCTGTATGTCTGTGTGTGTGTGTGTGTGTGTCTGGATGGCTGTGTGTGTGTGTGTTGTGTCTGGATGGCTGTGTGTGTGTGTGTCTGGATGGCTGTGTGTGTGTGTGTCTGGATGGCTGTGTGTGTGTGTGTGGTGTCTGGATGGCTGTGTGTGTGTGTGTGTGTGTGTCTGGATGGCTGTGTGTGTGTGTCTGGATGGCTGTGTGTGTGTGTGTGTCTGTGTGTGTGTCTGGATGGCTGTGTGTGTGTGTGTGTCTGGTTGTGTGTGTGTGTGTGTGTGTCTGGATGGCTGTGTGTGTGTGTTGTGTCTGGATGCTGTGTGTGTGTGTGTGTGTCTGGATGGCTGTGTGTGTGGTGTGTGTGTGTGTGTGTCTGGATGGCTGTGTGTGTGTGTGTGTCTGGATGGCTGTGTGTGTGTGTGTGTCTGGATGGCTGTGTGTGTGTGTGTGTCTGATGGCTGTGTGTGTGTGTGTCTGGATGGCTGTGTGTGTGTGTGTGTGTGTCTGGATGCTGTGTGGTGTGTGTGTCTGGATGCTGTGTGTTGTGTGTGTGTGTGTGTCTGGATGGCTGTGTTGTGTGTGTGTGTGTGTCTGGATGGCTGTGTGTGTGTGTGTCTGATGGCTGTGCTTGTGTGTGTGTGTGTCTGGATGGCTGTGTGTGTGTGTGTGTGTCTGGATGCTGGTGTTGTGTGTGTGTGTGTGTCTGGATGGCTGTGTGTGTGTGTGTCTGGATGGCTGTGTGTGTGTGTGTGTGTGTCTGGATGGCTGTGTGGTGTGTTGTCTGGATGGCTGTGTGTGTCTGGATGGCTGTGTGTGTGTCTGTATGTCTGTGTGTGTGTCTGTATGTCTGTGTGTGTGTCTGTATGTCTGTGTGTGTGTGTCTGTATGTCTGTGTGTGTTGTGTCTGTATGTCTGTGTGTGTGTGTTGTCTGTGTGTGTGTCTGTATGTCTGTGTGTGTGTCTGTATGTCTGTGTTGTGTGTCTGTATGTCTGTGTGTGTGTGTCTGTATGTCTGTGTGTGTCTGTATGTCTGTGTGTGTCTGGTGTGTGTGTGTGTCTGTTGTGTTGTGTGGTGTGTGTGTGGTGTCTGTATGTCTGTGTGGTGTGTGTCTGTATGTCTGTGTGTGTGTGTCTGTTATGTCTGTGTGTGTGTGTGTCTGTATGTCTGTGTTGTGTGTGTTCTGTATGTCTGTGTGTGTGTGTCTGTATGTGTGTGTGTGTCTGTATGTCTGTGTGTGTGTGTCTGTATGTCTGTGTGTGTGTCTGTGTCTGTGTGTGTGTCTGTATGTCTGTGTGTGTGTGTGTCTGTATGTCTGTGTGTGTGTGTCTGTATGCTGTGTGTGTGTGTCTGTATGTCTGTGTGTGTGTGTCTGTATGTCTGTTGTGTGTGTCTGTATGTCTGTGTGTGTGTGTTGTCTGTTGTCTGTGTGTGTGTGTCTGTATGTCTGTGTGTGTGTCTGTATGTCTGTGTGTGTGTGTCTGTATGTTCTGGTGTGTGTGTGTCTGTGTCTGTATGTCTGTCTGTGTGTGTGTCTGTGTCTGTGTGGTTGTGTCTGTATGTCTGTGTGTGTGTGTCTGTATGTCTGTGTGTGTGTGTCTGTATGTCTGTTGTGGTGTGTGTCTGTATGTCTGTTGTGTGTCTGTATGTCTGTGTGTGGTGTGTCTGTATGTCTGTGTGTGTGTCTGTATGTCTGTGTGTGTGTGTCTGTATGTCTGTGTGTGTGTCTGTATGTCTGTGTGTGTGTCTGTATGTCTGTGTGTGTGTCTGTGTCTGTGTCTGTATGTCTGTGTCTGTGTCTGTGTGTGTGTCTGTGTGTGTGTCTGTATCTGTTGTGTGTTGTGGTCTGTATGTCTGTGTGTGTGTCTGTATGTCTGTGTGTGTGTCTATGTCTGTGTGTGTGTCTGTATGTCTGTGTGTGTGTCTGTATGTCTGTGTGTGTGTCTGTATGTCTGTGTGTGTCTGTGTGTGTGTCTGGATGGCTGTGTGTGTGTGTGTGTGTGTGTCTGGATGGCTGTGTGTGTGTGTGTGTGTGTGTGTGTGTCTGGATGGCTGTGTTGTGTGTGTGTGTGTGTGTCTGGATGGCTGTGTGTGTGTGTGTGTGTGTCTGGATGGCTGTGTGTGTGTGTGTGTGTGTCTGGATGGGTGTGTGTGTGTGTGTCTGGATGGCTGTGTGTGTGTGTGTGTGTGTGTGTCTGGATGGCTGTGTGTGTGTGTGTCTGGATGGCTGTGTGTGTGTCTGGATGGCTGTGTGTGTGTCTGTATGGCTGTGTGTGTGTGTGTCTGGATGGCTGTGTGTGTGTGTGTCTGGATGGCTGTGTGTGTGTGTGTCTGGATGGCTGTGTGTGTGTGTGTCTGGATGGCTGTGTGTGTCTGGATGGCTGTGTGTGTGGCTGTGTGTGTGGCTGTGTGTGTGTCTCTATGGCTGTGTGTGGCTGTATGGCTGTGTGTGTGGCTGGCTGTGTGTGTGTCTGTATGGCTGTGTGTGTGTCTGTATGGCTGTGTGTGTGTCTGTATGGCTGTGTGTGTGTCTGTATGGCTGTGTGGGTGTCTGGATGGGTGTCTGGATGGCTGTGTGTGTCTGGCTGTGTGTGTGTGGCTGTGTGTGTGGGTGTCTGGCTGTGTGTGGGTGTGTCTGGATGGCTGTGTGTGGGTGTGTCTGGATGGCTGTGTGTGTATGGCTGTGTGTGTGTGTGGGGATGGCTGTGTGTGTGGGGATGGCTGTGTGTGTGTGGATGGCTGTGTGTGTGTGGATGGCTTGTGTGTGTGTGTGTGGATGGCTGTGTGTGTGTGTGTGTTGTGGGATGGTGTGTGTGTGGATGGCTGTGTGTGTGTGGATGGCTGTTGTGTGTGTGTGTGGATGGCTGTGTGTGTGTCTGGAGTGTGGGATGGCTGTTGTGTGTGTGTGGATGGCTGTGTGTGTGTGTGGATGGCGTGTGTGTGTGGAGCTGTGTTGTGTGTGGATGGCTGTGGTGTGTGGTGTCTGGATGGCTGTGTGTGTGTCTGGATGGCTGTGGTGTGTGTGTCTGGATGGCTGGTTGTGTGTGTCTGGATGGCTGTGTGTGTGTTGTGTGTTGTGATGGCTGTGTGTGTGTGTGGATGGCTGTGTGTGTGTGTGTGTGGATGGCTGTG
>RXON01004599.1:0-22056 GCA_009667805.1 Leptobrachium leishanense | reverse complement strand
TGCCAGCCTCAGGCATCACGAATGACATATTGTCAGTACCCGACATGGCTGGCTTCGTGCCAGGGGAACAGACATGGCTGGCTTCGTGCCAGGGGAAGCAGACATGGCTGGCTTCGTGCCAGTATATACAGACATGGCTGGCTTCGTGCCAGTAGATACAGACATGGCTGGCTTCGTGCCAGTAGATACAGACATGGCTGGCTTCGTGCCAGTAGATACAGACATGGCTGGCTTCGTGCCAGTAGATACAGACATGGCTGGCTTTTCATTGCCAGTGGGAACAGACATGGCTGGCTTCGTGCCAGGGGAAGCAGACATGGCTGGCTTCGTGCCAGTAGATACAGACATGGCTGGCATCGTGCCAGTGGATACAGACATGGCTGGCATCGTGCCAGTGGATACAGACATGGCTGGCATCGTGCCAGGGGAAGCAGACATGGCTGGATTCGTGATAGACATGGCTGGCTTTTCATTGCCAGTGGGAACAGACATGGCTGGCTTCGTGCCAGGGGAAGCAGACATGGCTGGCTTCGTGCCAGTAGATACAGACATGGCTGGCATCGTGCCAGTGGATACAGACATGGCTGGCATCGTGCCAGTGGATACAGACATGGCTGGCATCGTGCCAGTGGATACAGACATGGCTGGCATCGTGCCAGGGGAAGCAGACATGGCTGGATTCGTGCCAGTAGATAGACATGGCTGGCTTTTCATTGCCAGGGGAAGCAGACATGGCTGGCTTCGTGCCAGTAGATACAGACATGGCTGGCATTTCATTGCCAGTGGGAACAGGCATGGCTGGCTTTTCATTACCAGCGAGAACAGGCATGGCTGGCAGCGTGCCAGTGGATACAGACATGGCTGGCAGTGTTCCAGTGGATACAGACATGGCTGGCAGCGTGCCAGTGGATACAGACATGGCTGGCAGCGTGCCAGTGGATACAGACATGGCTGGCAGCGTGCCAGTGGATACAGACATGGCTGGCAGCGTGCCAGTGGATACAGACATGGCTGGCATAGCATTCCCAACCGGAGACACTGCAACCTCACTGGGAGACGAGGGCATAGTGATCCCATGATTTAACAGATTTGAGGTGGCTATTCTGCCAGTCTGGATGCCTATGGAGGACACACCAGTACCTCCATAGCGATACCTGGATACATGGTTCCCCTGCCATTGCTTAACAGGTTTTAATACACAATGTTCAATAGTGTGATTTGGATCTGCAAAATAAAAACAGAGACCATACAACCTGCGTCTTTCCTTCTCAGACATGGGTTTGCAAGTAGTGCAGGGTGGTGCTGCATCGTTAGCTGCAGCAGGTGATAGGCTCAGAGCCTCCATTAACCTCTGCAGCTCTTTCAGCATAGCAAGCACCAAGTTCAATACAGCTTCATACATATGAGACATACCTGCCAGCTTCTATTATGGGACCAGGATAATGTAACGGTGAGCCCCTATAGGGTGATGGGGAGCCCCCAATCTGCGGAGATTGAAGCCTTAAGGGCAGGTATACAGATTCCAGGGAACAAACCAGGATATTACAGGAATTAGAAAGATCACGAAGCCCTGACTGAGATCCTTGAAAGGTGGTCTCGAAATAGTAACTAAGTTAGGTCTGCAAGGTGAATAAAACATAAACCAGACATACAATGAATGCAGGTATACACGGATAAATAAGCACGGTACAGTACAGGGGACAGACAGAAGAGAGATCCAAATACAAGAGCCAAAGGTCATACACGGAATATCATAATTTGAGGGGTCAGACAAGAGAGAGATCCTAAACACATGAGCCAGAGGTCATACACAGATTATCAAAGTTAACCAGCACACAGGGACTAGGCAAGAAAGACTATCCTGGTCCAAGGATCAAGGGGAATCCTGGTCCTACATATAGGGCAGAACAGGTCATGTGACCGCAGACCAATAAGCCCAACAGATGGCCTGCAGCCTGAAAACAAAAACAAACAGGAATCCCTGCTACCACCAGCAGGGGGCAAGGCTGAGACGTGACACAAGTGTCCGGTGTTTATCCCACGCTTCAGCCTCCTCTGACATAGATTACAAATAGCAACGGTGGGGTCTGCTGCGCATTTCTTAAAGAACTCCCAGACAGCAGAGTTCCTGCATGTGTTCTTTTAGACAACAGCGCTCTGCACCGGAGCAGCTCTGACATCTGATGCCTTGGACTGGCTAGTGCTATGGTTGGTCACAGAGGATGTTGTGCCTTGTTTTTGCTGTGCCTCCTCCTCCTCCTCCCCCTCCTCCTCACTTGATTCCTTAGTTCGATTTGGCACCCAGGTGGAGTCAGTGACCTCATCATCAATGTCATCTTCACCCCCTATCTCCTCATCACTGGAGCCAACTTGGCAGTATGCTGCAGCTGCTGGGGCAACATGAGTGCCAGTTATTTGTGTGTCATCACTGGCACCCCCTTCCTCTAGGTTGATTATACTCCCTTGCTCAATTTCAGAGATTGAATCAGAGCACTGTAGTTGCTGCGCATCTTCAAGCAGCATGTCACTCTCATTGTAGTCAAACAATTCAGCTGACTTCTCCGTGTGTGATAGCGAGGCTACGGCAGGAGTAGCTGTGGACATGGAGGCTGCATTAGATGTTTTGACAGCTGAGGTGGACTGTAAAGCACTAGAAGCCTGGCTGGCAGAGGACTCGGGGCATGAGAATGGCCTGGGTAGCCAATCCACCAAATCCTCTGTATGTTGCTGCAGGGTAAGAAGACGGCCAGCACCAGTTATAAAGGACAAGCGTGCCCCTGCAGAGGGTGCACCACGTCCACCACGACCAGAGGCACAGCCTTCCGACACAGGGCCTGCTTGCCCTCTTATCTGTGTCTGGGAGCGTCTGCCTGTCCTTTTTGTTCTTTCAGACATGGTGAGTGATATATAGATTAAATATATACAGAACTCTGATTCAACTCTGGTATAAAGATTAAAGATTTACAGAACTCTGGTATAACTCCGTGAAACACCCTGATAGCTGGCAGCCAGTGACAAGACACAGATTACAATTCGCAGAAACCTCCTATAAATCATTGAGACCCCCTGATGGGCGCCAGTGACAAGACACAAACTACGATTCGCAGAAATCTGCTACAAGTCAGTGAGACCCCCTGATAGGACCCCCTGATAGCTGGCAACAGTGACAAGACACAGATTACAATTCGCAGAAACCTCCTAAAATGCAGTGAGACCCCTTGATGGGCGGCAGTGAAACCTCCTATAAATCAGTGAGACCCTTTGATGGGTGGCAGTGAAACCTCCTATAAATCAGTTAGACCCTTTGATGGGTGGCAGTGAAACCTCTTATAAATCAGTGAGACCCTTTGATGGGTGGCAGTGAAACCTCTTATAAATCAGTGAGACCCTTTGATGGGTGGCAGTGAAACCTCCTATAAATCAGTGAGACCCTTTGATGGGTGGCAGTGAAACCTCCTATAAATCAGTGAGACCCTTTGATGGGTGGCAGTGAAACCTCCTATAAATCAGTGAGACCCCTTGATGGTTGGCAGCCAGTGAGAACACACGGATTATAACAATTCCCAAATGTTTTGTAGAAATTAGTGACCCCAAAAATAATGCGTGGTACTGGTTGTGTGACAAGACATAGATCACCTCAATTCACAAATGTTTTAAAGAAATTAGTGAGCCCCAAAATACTGCGTGGTACTGGCTGTGTGACAAGACATACATCACCTCAATTCACAAATGTTTTAAAGAAATTAGTGAGCCCCAAAAAAACTTGCTGGCACAGTGACAAGACACACATATCAATTCCCTGATATTTTGTAGAAATGAGACCCCCCCCAGTAGTGTGGCAGACCGGCTGTAACAACACACAACAATCTCCTCTGAAATTTCCTCTGAAATGCGTGCAGAATCGGCGCGTGGAAACGTTATATAGTGTGCTGCGGGACTTAGCTCTGTGAGCCCATGATTGGGCAAAATTTGCCCAATCAGGACTCTGAGCGGTGATTGGCATACTGTTGAACCTGTCTTGCACCAGACCTGTGGTCAGGTGCAAGGCTGTAGCCAATTACGAGCTTCAGGCCAGTGGGAAAATGCATTGTGGGCCATTGTGATGCATTGTGGACTCGAACATGCGCCGAACACTCGGAAATGTTCGGAGTTCGCGATCTACCCGAACAGGCTAAGTTCGGGCCGAACTCCGAACTGTCCGAACCCGAACCGCTCATCCCTAGTCCAGACACAAAAAGTGTTTTATTGATGATCCGTACAACATCACGGACGAAAATGCGCATCGTATGACCGCTATCGCGTATTCCGTGAAAAAATACGTCCATTCGTTCGAACGCACTTTTTCACGGCCGACTTGAAAAATGCGTTCGTCTGACCCTAGCTTTAACGAAAATGTCTGGAAATTACAAAGGTCTGTTACAGGAAAAAGAAAAACGCTATTAAAAAAAAGAAAAATCGAAAAAAAATATTTTGCTGAAAAAATCCTCAAAAATGCCTAAAGAACCCTAAAATTTTTTATAAATAAAGAGACTTTTTGCTGCAGATTAAAATAATAAACCGTTTAATAGATATTCAATAAAAACGGGGATAATTTTAACATTGAAATCTATGGGATTCGCCTGATTAAACCTGCCGAATGAAAGCACTGAACAGCAGGGCATTTCATTGACATTTCTCTGCTGTTCGTGTTCTCTGAATAGATTAACCATTGCTTCTTTATGGCGGATTTCACTGCTGTCGAACAGCACTGTATTTCGCTGGCAATTCGCCAATATTTGGCAGACTCCAGATTTTTGAAATACCAAATGGCCATGAAATTGCAGCGTACGGGGAAATACTCTGTTCTGTGCAATTTTGGGGTCAGATCGGCTCTCTCTTTGTAAGGGCTGCAGTTCAGGACAAGGAAACCACTTGGCTTGGAACGGTTCTGTTTTTTTTCATGTAGTTCGGTCACACTTTACAATGTATCTCTCACCGCAAGGATGCTTTAGCAAGTCCATGTGGCACAATGTCAATGTTTTGTCCCTCTCTTTGATCTTTTTTCTTTGTAAGCGCAGCTTTGAACATTAATACTATTTATACCAGCAATGCGGGTCCAAGACGATGTGCTGCCTTGGACCCGAGCGAAATATTACCATTTGCTCTAGTTCAGGGATCTCAAATTCTGCCCCCCTTGATATTTCTGAACTACAACTCCCATGATCCCCTGGTCATCTATTGCATTTAAGAATTCTGGGAATTGTAGGCAATCAACGTCTGAGAGGTTGGAGTTTGAGATCCCTGTTCTAGATATGGGGCACATTTGGTGGTCTTGCCAGCTGGTGTTTAGCACTTTAAGGCTAGGGTCAGACTAACGCATTTTTCACGTTGTCCGTGAAAATGTGCGTTCGAAGAATGGACGTATTTTTTCACGGAATACGCAATAGCGGTCATACGATGCGCAGTTTCATCCGACGGATCATCAATAAAACACTTGTTGTGTCTGGACGTTATGTTGGCCGGACATTAGCAGGGTCTGACGTCTCCAATTCACGCACACACGCCGCTAGCGGACGCAGCGCACTCTGTACGTCAGTACTAGTGGTTTAACGTTCTCGAAAAAATGCGTTCATTTTCCACTTGCGTTGCGCGGCCGGACTTTCATGCGACCGTACTTCGTATATTGGCTGTCATTGCCTGTCATCTGCTGCTAGTGCGGCCGTGATTAAGTGCGCCAGAACGCGCGTTCGCACTGCCTCAGTCTGACCCTAGCCTTAAAGGACAATTGCCTAAATTAATTCAGCAGCATTTTCCTCATTTTAAATCCATTATTTATTTCCTGCCATTAGTGAGTTAAAGGGACACTACCACTAACATAAGCTGTAACTAGATTACTTGTGCATTAAAAAAAACCCGCTCCATAAAACCTGCTGCTCTTTTGTGCGCGCAATATCGGTGCTTTTTGAACAGACACATTCAGGGTTATTCAAAGAGATCCGAATGGCTGCCGAAAGGGAACCGAACGCTGAAAATCAACGTTCGGTTACCTTTCTTGGCCATTTGGCTATCCAGAGAGCAGGCAATACGCCAAATCCTGGCGAATTGCCTGCACATACGGTGTCTGTTCGAGGACAGTGAAATCCCCATGAAAAAGCACTGCTTCGTCTATTCAGAGAACACAAACCAGCAGTGAAAGGTTCCCTAAATGCCCTGTCATTCGGTGGCTTCATTCGACAGGTTTATTCAGGAGAATCCCATAGGCTTCAGTGTTAAAACAATTCCCGTTTTAATTCAATATCTAATAAACCATTGATTATAATATTCTGCAGTATAAAATCTCTTTAGTTGTAGATTTTTATGCTATTTTAAGCATTTTTTGGGATTTTTTTTAAACTTTACTTATTTTTTCTGTAACAGCCCTCTTTATTATCATTCCCTGGACCTCATATGTAAATTTCAGACATTTTCGCTCAGTAGTTTCTTTGCAAACAGCGTTTCACTTTTCAAACATTCAAGCAAACTGTTTTTCTAATTTATTCACTGCACTCGTCTGCGGTGTCAGCTTTTTCCAGCGGCTGCGCTGCATGTGATCAGCTCCTGCTCAGGTTTTTCCGGCGTTTTCGGCAGGTTAATCCAGATGTTTTTGCGGGTTTCGGTGTGCGTTCGCCCACGTTTTGCGGAGAGTTTTTCGTCGGCTTTGCGGCGACTTTTCCCTGCAACTAGGGGACCCTGTGGTGCTTGCTGAATACACCGCAGGGTCGCCGAAATGGGATCACCAAATCGAACCGAATTGAAGAGAACGAAAAGTCGCCGAACGTGCGGTGGCTTTTCGATTCTCTTTGAATTATCCTGGTTAATTATTTTTTTTAGGGCTTGACTCCAGGGTATATGTAATATACATAATATTGTCAAAATGAATATGTCCTTTAAATCAGGGGTCTGAAACCTTGTCCCTCCAGATGTTTTGGAATTATGTCTCCCATGATGCTCGGCAACTCGTTACGTTGACTGAGAATCCTGGGAAATGCAGTTAGGAAACATCTGGAATGTCAAGGTTGCTGACCCCTTTCCTTTAAAGTGTTTAAAAATGAATAAATAAACATAAACCCGAATAACCTGCTCATCTAGTTTTGTTCTCTATTTGGAAACAAATGAATGTGAGAATGCAACAGTTATAAATAATAACACTACCTGCGTAACAGCACCAGCACAAAGCACAGAAATATTTTGTTACCTTGGTGACAAGCAGTAAAACATAAATAAAAGCAAAATAATATCATTAGCCTTTTGGTATTTGTTACATTGTATGTAATGACCAGTGAGTTATTTTCATTGTGTAGCTTGGAAATGCATTCCGATTTTTTTCATACTTAGAAATATTTTTGAAAACACACAGGGGGTTATTCAGAGAGCACCGAAATGTCGCCGACATTTCAGTGCTCTTCCGTTCCCTGCACCTCAACATATACTAAAAAAAAGATTAAAAAGAAAATAATTGAGCATAGTCTGTCCAGTCAATTAAGGGAAAAATGTGGAACTTTATTTTTCAATAGAATGTCCCTTTAAAATTACAGAAACTTTACCCTCTAGAACAGGGATGTCAAACCCTGATGTTGCCGAACTACATCTCCCATGATTCAATGGCCATGTATTGCATGAAGAGGTTTCTGGGAATTGTAGGCAGTCAACATTTGGTGGGCAGGAGCTTTGACATTCCTGCAGAGTCTGGGGCTTTCCACAAACAGCCTGTCTTTCCAGGGTTTTGTTAAAAAAGGAAAGACACAAGAACGAAGAAGAAACAGATGTTAGAATTAAAACGTCTCTCGTGCAACAAAGTAACTGCTACATGATCAGAAACATTCTTTTGGTTTTCACAGCAGAGAAACCAAGACTGGAAAGAAAATCATACGTTTTTCCGTATGAAAAGTGAGTTTGCGTTTTAAATGAGATTTGAAAAAAGATTTTGGGGTGAATTTTTTTGTTGAATGTTAAATCATATACGAATCATATACGAATGATTTCAGCGCTGCGGAATATGCTGGCGCTTTATAAATAAAGAATAATAATAATAATAATACGAAAGGCAAGTAGGTGAATACATGAGTGTGTTCTTGGTTTTTCTCAGTAGGTTTTTACCATATCAGCTGAACCTTGAAGCGATTCCAATCCAGTGTGAGTTTCTTGGCCTAATATTTGCAATTTCCATGCATGGCTCCACTACTCCACTTCTTAGCAAGCAACCTCCACATCTGAAATCTGTATCTGAAACCTGGGACTCAGAAAACTCCATCCGGAGCCAGAAGATGTTCATTTGTTGCAAAAAAGTTGTTCCTTTGTATCTGTAGCTTTTTCGGGAATTGAAGCCAAACCAGCTATTTGGACATGATTAGGATATCCTGCTGAGGGTCAGAGTCCGTGGAGATATATCTACAAAACAATCGGCTTATTGTGCCAGTGTATTATTGAGAAAAATAATGCGGTACTGCCCGCATTTATAAATATTGTTAGTAGTGCAGCACCTTTATAATCTGCAAACTGCTGCAAATACATATCTAAAATGTACATAAGTTCAGTTGTTCAGGGGTGTGAAAACGTATGTTTGGTGTGAGTGTGTATTATATATTCTATATCAGGGCTCAAAATTTCCACTTGTCTGCTTGCATTTGGCGAGTGGAAATTAAGTGAGGGTGAGTGGAAATGCACACGCAGGCAGCACAATAAATTATTTTGTGCTGATTGCGCAGCATTTTGCGGCTGGATATACATGTATCTGGGGTCTTGGTATACATGTATTTGGGGTCTGATGTCTGGGTACTTATGTATCTGGGGTCTGACGTATGAGTATACATGTATCTTGGGTCTAATGTCTGGGTATACATGAATCTGGGGTCTGATGTCTGGGTATACAATACATGTATCTGGGGTCTGATGTCTGGGTATACATGTATCTGGGATATGATGTCTGGGTATTAATGTCGTTGCTATTTATTTTTGTAACTTTATTCTGAATAAAACTTTTAACAGTATAATTTCATAAGATAATTTAAGAGGTTGTCTTTAGGGACGGAGTTAAGGGTAGGGGTTAGGTGGGTCAAGTGGTGGCAAGTAACATTTAAGGCCTGGCTAGTAGCTCAGAACTTGACATTTTGTGCCCTGCTCTACATTATGTGTTTTACTGTGCATATTAATGTTTTAAAGCAGAGGTTCCCAATCGCGGTCCTCAGGACCCCCCTAACAGGCCAGGTTTTAACGATCACCTTGGGTAAATGCAGACTGAATCCTGCAATCACTGTGCAGCAAATCATATCACCTGTGCTGTGCTTCAGATATCTGCAAACCTGACCTGTTTGGGGGACCTCAGGACCAGGGTTGAGAACCACTGGTTTATAGGAATGCCCTACTCATCCTGACCACGTTTAAAATTTACAGGTCTATTTACTAAAGGTGAAACTCAGGAGAATTAGCAGGAGAAGTGAACATTCTAGGTCAGATTTGAAAGGGTTGTTCCAATAGTGGGAATGAGACCAAGGACGGTATTTGCAAGAATCCATATGGACCCAGTAATCAAGTAAAGCTTCCTGCCTCCTTTAAAATGACCTTGGATCGCATCTTTACGCAGTGTGACTCGAGCGCATTGCAGAGCAGCATTCTGTCTTTTTACACTGATCCTGCCCAGCGGCGAGGCCGTGGTGGGTAGCAATGCATCAGATTATATGTACGGATGTTACATGACCCTGTCCAAAAACACCTCAAGTCAAGTTGATGGCATAAGGGGGAACCCCCTATGCAAACCCTAAACCAGCAAGGGAGGGGTTAAAATGAAGAGATGGTAGGTCTCAGTGCAGCCTACTCGCACAACATTCAAGACCAATGAGTGCTAAGGGGTTAATTACATAGGAGGCCCTTCATTCGATACAGAATGCACCTGTAAACATGTAACATAGTGACTATATACAGAATGCACCTGTAAACATGTAACACAGTGACTATATACAGAATGCACCTGTAAACATGTAACACAGTGACTATATACAGAATGCACCTGTAAACATGTAACATAGTGACTATATACAGAATGCACCTGTAAACATGTAACATAGTGACTATATACAGAATGCACCTGTAAACATGTAACATAGTGACTATACAGAATGCACCTGTAAACATGTAACACAGTGACTATATACAGAATGCACCTGTAAACATGTAACACAGTGACTATATACAGAATGCACCTGTAAACATGTAACACAGTGACTATATACAGAATGCACCTGTAAACATGTAACACATTGACTATATACAGAATGCACCTGTAAACCTGTAACATAGTGACCTATATACTAAATGCACCTGTAAACCTGTAAAAATAAATTCCCCTATATCTGATTAACTTTGCACATATTTTATCCTTACTTTTTATGCTCAAACTTTGCCCTGCCAATTTATTCTTTGTGTTGTTCAGAGGATGGATATATATATATATATATATAATGTTCCAAAGTACTCAGCACATCGCTCTGGGTAGATTTCCCTTGTGCCGAGGTGCTAAATCCCCAAAAAATATAAAGAGGGCAAATACGGGAGCAGTCACGGACTTGTAGAATAAAAAAATCAAACTTTTATTGGCAATAAATTAAAAGCGTAGACGTTTCGGCTTTTAATTTATCGCCAATAAAAGTTAGATTTTTTTATTCTACAAGTCCGTGAGTGCTCCCGTATTTGCCCTCTTTATATTTTTTGGGGGATTTAGCACCTCGGCACAAGGGAAATGTACCCAGAGAGATGTGCTGAGTACTTTGAAACATTATATATATATATATATATATATATATAAACAAAATATGTATTCCTTCTTATCATTACATTGTTGTGTTTCATTTCTGTTTTCTGTTACTTAATGTTTCTCCTGATAAATAACTTCCAAATCATTGGTCCCATCAAAATGATTTAATTTACAGTATAAAATACATTTTTATTGTTTTTCTGACACAGATATTGTTTATTTTTAAAGTATTTTATGGTCTTTTAGAAAGTAATCCTGTTGTTTCTCAAATGACTTTTATAGCTGGATATTTTTTGTTCTCTAAACTGCCCTCTAATGGAGAGAAGGTCTAATTGCAATTCCGATCCGGCTTTCAACACAGAGGGCTCTATCACCTCCTTCAAGCTAACACTAGTGTCTGTGTTAGCGTTAGCTTAAAGGAGGTCATAGCGCTACGCCCAGATTGCCTCTGATTCGCTAATGGGTTAAAAAAAATAGCGCTCATTAATTTGCGATTTGTAGCGCGAGTTTACTGTACTTTGCTCTCCCTATACCTAGCATGGGGAGCGCAAAGTGAAAGCACCGAGTAACTAGCGTTAAGATCACTTGGTCCTAACGCTAGATACTAAGAGCTGGCGCTAACGAAAAAGTTACCACCAGCTCAGAGGTGCAGTTAATGGATTGCGCTGCTGCAGAATCCGTTACCTGCCGCTCAAAACCCTCCAAAAATCACATACTCACCTCTTCCCACGGCAAGAACGGCAGTCCTGATCTGCTGCTTCTGGCCACTGGGAGCAGAGGAAGACTGGGAAAAGAAAGTCGCCTTCGCGATCACTCCGCCGACCTGCAGGATCTCGCGTGAGGTGAGATCCTGCTGGTCATGTGACCCAGCACCACGATCCTCCATGAAGTCCTATGGAGGGGATGCTGGGGACGGCGCTGTAGTAGGGATGTGCACTGATTTTTTTTTCGATTCGATTTTTCGAATTTTTAAACTTTTCGATTCGGCTCGTTTCGACTGCTTTCCGTTTCGATTCGGTTCGGTTCGATTCGTTTTTCGGGTACATTTATTTTTCGGAATATCGACCATTTTTCGTATTTTCGGGTCACTTTACTAGGTTTCTGTATCGACTTTTCGTTATTTCGGAAAATTTTCGTTTTTCGGAATTGTACATGGTTTTCGGCATATCGCCAATTTTTCGTATTTCGGAACTTTTCGTATTTCGGAACTTTTCGTTTTTCGGAATTGTACATGGTTTTCGGTATATCGACAATTTTTCGTTTTTCGGAACTTTTCGTTTTTCGGAACGTCTGTTCTCGTTTCAAAGCTGTCTAACTCTATTCGTTTTGATGAAAACTACTATGGTTTACTTTTTTAATACTACTTTATATATTTTTTATAATAAATTTTTGGTTTGTTTTTCGGATCCGATAATTCATTCTGTCGATACGATTATTCTGGCGATTCTATCGTGTTTTTTTAATTAACCCTTTCGCTGCTGAGGCTTTTCCGTCCCTGTGCTGAGCTAATTTTTAACGGTTTTGCTCATCATGTTTAAACGTGTTTTGAAGGCTTATTTTAGTATATTACCCAGACATATTATATATCGTTCTTTCCGTCAGACTCGGCAGATTCATAATATGTCATTATTATATGTATACGTCATGACCTGTCTGTATATTATAACAAAAAATGCAATAAAATATGATTTTTCAATAATTTACAATGTGTAAAGTGTTTTTTTTCACATTTTAACATGCGAGCAATTGCGGTTATATTTTGTATGGGGTGCGCTTGTTAAAAAAATTAGAGATGGGGTCTCGTTACATTTTTTTTTGGGGGAAATTACACGATTTTTAACAAACGCACCGCATACAAAAATCGTTAGTGCAGCATCATTGTTCACATTATAATTGAAATGGGAACAATATTGCTGCATTAAGAAACCAAAAAAAAGAATTTTTTTTTTTTTTTTTTATAATTTTTTTAAAATATATTTTTATTTTTAATTTTTTAAAAAAATCTTTTTTCACTGTAGTGTTTGGTATCGTTGGAACCAAACTTTAACCCCTAGCTGCCACGGATCGGGAGATAGGGGTTCCAATGAACCCCCTATCTCCACCATTGGTGGCAACTAGGGGTTAACTCCAGGACTGGCGTCATCGTGCTATGCACGATGACGCCAGTCCTCAGGGGGAGTTCCCGGAAGCTTGGCCGACATCCGACATCCTCATGGATATGCCCCAGCTCCTCATGGATATGCCCCAGCTCCTCGTGGACATGCCCCAGCTCCTCGTGGATATTGCCCCAGCACCTCATGGATATGCCCCAGCACCTCGTGGACATGCCCCAGCTCCTCGTGGACATGCCCCAGCTCCTCGTGGATATTGCCCCAGCACCTCGTGGATATGCCCCAGCTCCTCGTGGACATGCCCCAGCACCTCGTGGACATGCCCCAGCTCCTCGTGGATATTGCCCCAGCACCTCTTGGATATGCCCCAGCTCCTCGTGGACATGCCCCAGCTCCTCGTGGATATTGCCCCAGCACCTCGTGGATATGCCCCAGCTCCTCGTGGACATGCCCCAGCACCTCGTGGACATGCCCCAGCTCCTCGTGGACATGCCCCAGCACCTCGTGGACATGCCCCAGCTCCTCGTGGACATGCCCCAGCTCCTCGTGGATATTGCCCCAGCACCTCGTGGATATGCCCCAGCTCCTCGTGGACATGCCCCAGCACCTCGTGGACATGCCCCAGCTCCTCGTGGACATGCCCCAGCTCCTCGTGGATATTGCCCCAGCACCTCGTGGATATGCCTCAGCTCCTCGTGGACATGCCCCAGCACCTCGTGGACATGCCCCAGCTCCTCGTGGATATTGCCCCAGCACCTCGTGGATATGCCCCAGCTCCTCGTGGACATGCCCCAGCACCTCGTGGACATGCCCCAGCTCCTCGTGGACATGCCCCAGCTCCTCGTGGATATTGCCCCAGCACCTCGTGGATATGCCCCAGCTCCTCGTGGACATGCCCCAGCACCTCGTGGACATGCCCCAGCTCCTCGTGGATATTGCCCCAGCACCTCGTGGATATGCCCCAGCTCCTCGTGGATTTGCCCCAGCACCTCATGGATATGCCCCAGCTCCTTGTGGACATGCCCCAGCTCCTCGTGGACATGCCCCAGCTCCTCGTGGATATTGCCCCAGCACCTCGTTAGTGCAGCATCATTGTTCACATTATAATTGAAATGGGAACAATATTGCTGCATTAACGAACCAAAAAAAATAAAAAAAAATGTTTATTTAATTTTTATAATTTTTTTTAAAATATATTTTTATGTTTAATTTTTTAAAAAAAACTTTTTTCACTGTAGTGTTTGGTATCGTTGGAACGGCCATGCTCTGGCCGATCCAACCATATCAAACTTTAACCCCTAGCTGCCACGGATCGGGAGATAGGGAGTTCATTGGAACTCCCTATCTCCACCGTTGGTGGCAGTTAGGGGTTAACTCTAGGACTGGCGTCATCGTGCTACGCACGATGACGCCAGTCCTCAGGGGGAGTTCCCGGAGGCTTGGCCGACATCCAAGATGTCGGCCAGCTCCGGGAAAGGATCACGAACCGGCGCTTTTCAGCGCCGATTCGCGATCCAGCTCCCCAGGGGTTAATGCCAGGCACCATTTGGAAGGGCAGGCTGTGCCCTTCCAATTGGTGCCTGGGTTAACCCCCGCAACGCCGCCGATCGGGAGGGAGAGAGGTCGCGATGACACCTAATTTCACCGGCGGCGGTTCCGGATGCTGGGCTGACATCGAGGATGTCAGCCCGCACCGGGGGGGCCAGCGATCGTCCGGAACCCGGCCGAACGCTGACCCCAAAGGGAGGATGCGCTCAGCGCGTCCTCCGCATACCAGCAGCCATGCGGAGGACGCGCTGAGCGCGTCCTCCGCATCGACGTGTTTAACAGTGTGGAAACCAAGCAATACATAATTAACTTATTAACGTAAAGCAACGCACACAAACAGGAAAATATAGAAAAAATAGAAAATTTATTTACAAAATGGGGAAGGGAAGGGAAGGGAACATGCCAAGGATGGCAAACTGCCCAACAGGGGCACAAACAACACAAACAAACATACAATTTAGAATTACTGGCATTTGAGGAGATGTTGGAGCTGGTCCGCATCTTTGATTACAAAGATTATGACTGCAGTAAGGGCCCTTACGGCAGGAAGAATAATTTTAGGAAGGATCGTATCATTGACAAGCTACGCGCACCACCATCCTGGAGGTGTTTGGGAAAGACGGGACGAAGGACCAGATCAGAAAACGCTGGTCCGACCTCAAAGCAGGCGAGCAGGAGCAGCTGAGGCACATCCGTATTGACTCTTACTGCCGCTCCAGGATGTCCGCGGTGTTAGTAAGGTGTTCCCGGAGTTCCTGCAGCAGTTCATGGATGGAATCCAGTGTCCTGACTGCCAGGCGAAGCTCGCCAATCGCCTCCTGATTGCTCGGTCTGGCTTCTTCGATATATCCAATAAATGAAAGAAGGAAAATACAGTAAGTAAAGCAGGTTTCTATTTTTGACTGAAAGTCTTGAAAAAATATAACAGTAGTATATACCAGAGCTGGCGGCCTCCTCCTGCTCCTCCTCCGACTCCTCCTCCCCCACCACCACCGTCTGTATATCCAGTGCTATATGTAAGAAATTAAAGAAATAAAAAATACAGTAAACAAAAAATGTTTCTGTTTTTGACCAAAAGTCGTTGCTAAATAAAACAGTATATACCAGCGCTGGTGGACGCCCGTGGCTCCTCCTCCTCCTCCGCTGGGGCACTGGTCCCTGCCCGGGCAGATTCGGCGTCCTGTGCCCTCTTCCTGTCTTCTGCCAAATCCAAAAAATATAACACGTAAATAATGCAGACTGGAAAAAATGGTATATCTATACAATATATTGCCGAAAGTATTGCGAGACCCCTCCACTACCCCACTACCAGCTTAACCCCCCACTACTCCCATCTCATAGGTCTAAAGTCACAAAATATTTATTTATTTCCTCTGCACAGACATATATTACCGTTCAATTATATATTTTTTTTCAGAAGTAAACATTACGTTTATTCAATAAAAACTATTATTTGTGTTGTGTGCGTACAAAGCGCATTGTGCGACTGCTTTTAGTTATTTTATAGATGCCTCAGCCTCAGTTTCACTTTCAGTTTCTGCGAATAATAAAACTGGATATTGCAGAAACAACAACAGAAATCCACCATTTTGTTTTGAAATTTGCATCTAAAGCATTCAATGACACTGCTGCAGCAGCTGCTGAGGACGTATTGAACACAGCTCTGTTTGGATGCACTTTCAGAAGAACTACATGTCCCATCCTATCACTTAGCAGAGACGCAGAGATTTTTATTGATGCGCAGGTGGGATCCAATATTGGGCCAGCTGCGGGTCATCTCGTATGCATCACTCAGTCACAACAACCTCCCCCCCCAGCACACTACAGACTATACACACAGTGCCAAAAGAAATCCAGCATTGTAACTTCATCTACATACATCAAATGTCACAATTTTCACGAATACGTAAAATCACAAAAAGGAAGAGCTATGGCAAAAATGCTTGTACGACGAATTGTGAAAACGCAAAGCTATACACAATCCCATTGCATGAAAAAAGGACTAGATAAATCAGCGTATTTCTGCGCACATTAGCACATGCAAGCACATTATTATTATTATACAGGATTTATATAGCACCAACAGTTTGCGCAGCGCTTTACAATATAACATGACACTTACGTTTCGCTATGATGCGGCGGATGCGTCTCAACTGCTCCTCCTCGCGTACTTTTAAATCAGACCAGCGTTTCCGTAGCTGGTCCTTTGTCCGGTCCTTCCCAAACTTCTCCAAAATGGTGGCGCGTAGCTTGTCCAGGATACGATCCTTCCTGGCGTTATTCTTGCTGCGGTAAGGTCCCTTCTGGCAGTCATAATCTTTTCTATCAAAGATGCGGACCAGCTCCAACATCTCCTCAAACGCCATATTTTGGGCGCGTTTTTTCCTGGGTGCAGGCACTGCAGGTGGAACTTCTTCATCAACAGATGACGAGGAGGTCTCCTCTCTGGCAGCGGCCATTATGAAGAATAATAAAAAAAAAATTTTGTTCAAAAAGTTGTCAATAAAACTGGCTCAATAAAGTTACGACATGTGCGCGCGCGCGCATGCGCGACCCGCGGACGAATCGGATCTGACCAAAATACGAAAATTCTGATCGGATCTTTGGAAACAATAAAAAAATTTACAGAATCAGCCATATAACCGATACTAGTTAAATATACGATGTCCAGACTTACCGAAATGGTACCGAAATCCCGAATGGAACTGAAATCATGAATAGAGGGAAAATAAATTTCGATTTGACACATTTCAAGTCCATTCGAAAATTCCGAAAAATTTTCGATTTGGTAAACTTTTCGTTTTTTTCGGAAAGTCTGTTCTCGTTTCAAAGCAATAGATTTCGATTTGACACATTTCAAGTCCATTCGAAAATTCCGAAAAATTTTCGATTTGGTAAACTTTTCGTTTTTTTCGGAAAGTCTGTTCTCGTTTCAAAGCAATAGATTTAGATTTGACACATTTCAAGTCCATTCGAAATTCCGAAAAATTTTCGATTCGGTTCGGAAACCTGTTCGGATTCGACTTTTTCGGATCTAAAAAATTTCGGATTTTCGGCCGAATCGAAAGACCCGAATCGGGAAATTTCGTGAAAATTCCGAAATTCCGAAACCCGAAACGCACATCCCTACGCTGTAGTGCTGCCCCCAGCATCCGTGAGCTTAGCGATAGCTAAGGGGTAGGTTGCCGGACTCGGCGTCCGCCCTGCGATCTGCTGGGGAAACCGGGACACAAAGGGGAAGCTAATGAACACTAATTTTTCCCCTTAGCATCCCGGTTTTAGCGAGAGGCACACAATAGTGGCCAGAGTATTTAATGTGGAATATTCTTATTATTATGATGTATTTCATAGTGCTATGAGTTTCTGCAGCACTTTAAAATATAAATTGGGGAATCAAACTCATAAAATGACAATATTACAAATAACAGATGCAGCGACAGTTGGGCGTCGCTTAACGCCTTGTTGACAGGTGCTGACGCTAGGCGCAGATTGCGACTCGCCCCTCAGGTGATGCGCTGTATCAGTGGTATCAGTGATCCTCTGCTTTAGATTAGTGATGTCCTGTACCTTTGTTCTATACACCATGGGCTATATTACAAAGTTGGTGCTAACTTAACCAGAGCAGTTGTTAACTTAACAGCTCCATAGGTTATAATAGCTCGTGTAAGTTTACAACAGCTCTGGTTAAGTTAGCACCAGCTTTGTAATACTGCCCCATATTTTTAACATAACCCCATAGAAAGAAGTCAAGGGGAGTGATATCTGGTGAACGAGGTAGCAAGGGAATTGGGCCTCACCTTCCAATCCACCGCTCTGGAAATGTTTCACTTAGGAACCAACGAACATGCAGTCCCCATTGTGGTGGTGCACCATCTTGCTGGAAAATGATGGTTGGTTGAAGGTCATGTAGTTGTGGTGCCGCGTATTCAGTCAAAAGGTTAAGGTAAACAATTGCAGTAACCGATGTCTTGCCGAAGAAAAAACTGTCCAATGATTGGATTGCACATGATCCCACACCACTCATTCATCTAAAGCAAAGGATCACTGATGCCATTGGCACCATTGATGAGGGTTTGCTACAGCCAACATGGCAAGAAATCGAGTACCGTCTTGATGTGCTTCCTGCAACTAATAGTGCCCATATAGAGGTGTATTAAATGAGGCAAAAAAAACCTTAAATATATACGTCTCATTTTGTAATAATTTTCACTTATCTGTCTTTTCATTTGCCTTTGTAATACGTTTTTGATATTGTAAAGAGAGTTTATGGATACCATGTATGTATATATATTTGTATATATATAGTATATGTTCTCTAAGAAATAATTTATTTTCAGAGAACAAAGCTAATTTTTTCTAAATGTATCATGAGAGCTGTTGTGGTTTGTGTCCGGCATGGGACCTCGGAGTGCAGCACCTTCTATGATTTCCAAATTGTAAAGGCAAGGCTTGGTTGGGAAAGGCAGAGAGGTCGGTGCAGGTAGCAAAAGGAGCAAGGTTGAGGGGAAGCCAAGGATTAAAAGCCAAGTAGGAAACACAGAAGCAAGTAGGATGCCTGATTTACAGATGGACAGGGGTTATACCTGTATAGGGAGTCAGGGCCAGGATAATCCTCTGGTCTCCAATCTCCTCCCCCAATGAGAGGATCAGACTCGCCTGTAGACATGCTACCTTGGACTACAAAGTGCACTCAATCTGCACTCAGATCAGATCCCGGCCTGTAGTTGCCCAGGACACATCTCCAGCACACATGGGAGGGCTATACTTGAGGAATATGCTGGTCTAATGCGCTCTGGAACAGGAGCCTGGAAGAGGAGTCTGACCACAGGACTAGTGATGAGCCGAACTCCCCCGTGTTTGGTTCACATTCGAACTCGAACAATTTCAAAAGTTCGAGTTCGAACTCGAACACGAACTGAACTCAATGCAAGTCAATGGAACTCGAAAGTTCGATTTTTAGAGTGCCCTCCAAGAGGGCATATATGCAAGATATTTGCCATAAAAGGTGTATGGGGGTCCTGGTAGTGCCCTGGGGGACAGGAAACAGGGACAAAAAGTTTTAAAAAAAAAGTTTTTAAAGGAACAGTGAGTTTTCCATGAAATAAAGGTTAAGAATAAAAATGAAAAATTCCTTCAAATATCGTGCCTAGGAGGTCCCCATAACCTGCCCGTGAAGTGGCGGATTTGTAGGATGTATAGAAACATTTAAAAACAAAAAAATGACATTTCAAATGACGGTAAATGGTTTTTCTTTAATCTATTCATAAACAACTGCTTGGGGCGGCATCCTGTATTAAAAGAGGAGTCATTTTAGGACACGCAGAACAAGTTTAGTGATTTTTTGGCTAAATTAAGGTGAAACTTATGCAGGCTTTGGATGAAAGTAACAATAGGTGCTTTAAAATTGGGCTTTTAGTGTCGGCAAGAGTGCTTTCACACCGTAACCCCTCTGTGGTATTGTGGAAGAGTGCAGGGTTGGACCCTGCAGTCCAATATTAAAATGATATGAATCTGGTATAGGCGTCAGTGGCAGTGCACCCAAATATTAGGCCTTTGGTGCCAGCTAGTGCCTTCACAACATAACCCCCTCTGAGGTATTGTGGAAGAGTGCAGGGGTGGAGGTTTTGGTAATGCAGAAGAGATCCCCGATCTATTCAGTTACGTCAGCATCAGGGGATTGATAGCTGCTGAGGCAGGACTGATTCATTTTTATAAATGTCAGCCGGTCTACAGAGTCGGTGGACAGACACACTCTTTTGTCTGTGACAAAACCTCCAGCGGCACTGACCATCCTTTTAGAAAGCACGCTGGGTGAAGGGCAACCTAGTAGCTGCATAGCATATTGGCTAAGTTTTGGCCAGTGATCCAATCTCAACATCCAGTAAGCCAGTGGATCATCTGCTGTAAAGGTATCCAGGTTTGCCCTTGCCCCTAGGTAGTCCTGCACCATACGGGGAAGATGCTGGCAATGGGTGCCTACATTTGACATCCCTGGGCATCGTGGACTAAAAAAATTTAAAAAGGCATCAGTCAAGCGGCCCCGGCCTTCACTGCCCTTCCTCTGATCATCCCCAGCCTCAGAAGTACCTGTGTCATCACTTGGTAACCTACTAGTGCCTGGAAAGGTGTTACACAAGTGTCGCATTAGAGCGTCCTCAAGTTTTTTCATCCTGTGCTCCCTCTGTGCAGGCAGGATGAGCTCTGCAACTTTACCCTTGTATCGTGGATCAAGAAGGCTTGCCAACCAGTAATGATCCCTCTCCTTGATAGCACGAATCCTGGGGTCCTTTAGCAGGCTTCGCAGGATAAGGGAGCCCATGCAGCGTAGGTTGGAGGTGGCATTAGCTTCCGAGTCTTCCTGGTCAATGAGGATGACCCCATCGTGCACTTCCTCCTCCCAGCCACGTACTAGTCTTGGGTTTCTGGGCACACAAAGCCCTCCCTTGAGGAATCCCCACCTTCAATGCCGCCACTACTTAAATATTCCTCCTCCTCATCCTCCTCCTGTCTGATCTGAGGACCCACAGGAATGCTGTCTGCTTAAAGACTGGGGCCTTGAGAGCTAGGGAAGGCCTCCTCTTCCTCCTGCTGCTCTGCCTCTAGTGCCACATCTATAATTCCCCGCAGAGTGCGCTCCAGCAGGAACACTAAAGGAATTGTGTCACTGATGCATGCACTGTCCCTGCTCACCATCCTCGTTGCCTCCTCAAATGGTGACAGTACAGTACATGCATCCTTGTTCATCAGCCACTGCGGGGGGAAAAAAACAAGTTGACCTGAACCTGTCCTTGTGCCATACTCACACAGGTACTCATTGATGGCCCTCTGCTGCATGTGCAGACGCTGCAGCATTGCCAATGTCGAGTTCCACCTGGTCGGCATGTCACAGATCAGACGGTTTGAGCGAAGGTGGAATTCTCTTTGAATTTCTGCCAGGCAAACACTTGCTGGGAATGACCGTCTGAAGTGGCTGCAGACTTTTCTGGTCTGGCTGAGAAGCTCTGCCAGCCCTGGGTACCTGGTTAGGAAACACTGTACCATAGAGATTTAGGACGTGTGCTAGGCATGGTACATTCGTCAACTTACCCTGGTGTAGGGCAGAGAGAAGGTTGCTGCCATTATCACAGACGACCATTCCCAGCTGAAGCTGGCATGGTGTTAACCATCAATGCACCTGCCCATGCAGAGCTGGCAGAATTTCTGGCCCGGTGTGGCTCCTGTCCCCTAAACAAACCAACTCAAGCACAGTATGGCATCTTTTTGGTTGAGCCATTGCGTAGTCCCTGCCACGCGTCAGTTTAACTGCCACTTTTCCAGAGACAGAGAAGGAGGAGCAGGAGGAAGAGGTGGTGGAGCAGACAGACCTCATAGAAGCAGCTTTTTGGAGGAGTGGTGGATGAACAAGCTCCAGCACAGAGCCCTGTCCTGGATCCCTCCTAGCTGCAATCAGAGTTACCCAGTGTGCCGTGAAGGAAATGTAACCGCCCTGTCCATGCTTGCTGGACCACGTGTCTAAAGTCATGTGCACCTTGCTGCTGACTGCCTTTCCCAATGACTCCATAACATTGTCTTCCACGTGCTGGTATAGTGCTGGAATGGCCTTCCGTGAAAAGAAATGGCGTTTTGGAACCT
>RXON01004598.1:17500-26111 GCA_009667805.1 Leptobrachium leishanense | reverse complement strand
AGTCAGAGCAGCGTGGGAGTCGCCGGAGCAGGGTGAGTATCTGCCGCCGGGGGCTGCAGATGCCGGGGACGTACAGTTACGTCCTGCGGCGTTAAAGCGCGCCTAATGCAGGACATAACTGTACCTCCCGCGGCGTTAAGGGGATGGTGACGGTATACAGCGTTTGTGATTAGGGTGTATTTTTTTCACCAATATTTACTGAAGGGTTTACTCAAAGAATGATGAAATTGCCACTGAATGGTGAATTTCTCCGCACGGGGACATTTCGTGGGGATTCAGAAAGCTGGCAATTCACCAAAATACGTTGCAATTTGGCAGCAGAGAAACTGTCCCATAGAGAAGTAACGGTTAATCTATTCAGAGACACCGAACAGCAGAGAAAAGTTGGTGAAATGCCCTGATTTTCAGGGCGACAGGTTTAAACTAGTGAATCCCATTAGGATGCAATGGAGAAAAAAAAAAAAAAAAAAAACATTTCCATAAATTTTTATTCAACTTTTTCATTTGCAGCAAAAATACTTATTTTTCAGGCGTTTCAACAAAAATTCTTGAATCAAAAATTTTGTCAGACGGCGTTTATTAAATTCTGTAACAGAGGTTTATATTATTATTTAGATGTATTTTTGTTTCAAACTTAAAAACTGTTTTTATTTTTACCCCTGTTCAGCGGCTGATCGGCTATTCTCGACGGGTTGATCGGCGCATTCAGGGACCTTGCGCTGAATGTGGAATTCCCGCAGGCTTGGTGAATTGAACTCGCCAAGGTGCGCTGAAATTTCAGTGCTCCCTGAATAACCCTTTAGTTTGACCCGGCATAGGGGCTCATACGATGGCAAAATGGCGGGGAATAAGAATTATTTTTTTTGTAGTTTTAAACACCCCCAATGCTTTATATTTGATACTTTCAAGCGGCTCTTTTTCTGTATAAAAAAAATGGTGCAAATACAATTTAATTTTCATAATATAAACAATTTTTTCAAATTAATATTTGCACAGAATCCTGGCGTGCGCTGGTTTTGCACAGAATCCTGGCGTGCGCTAGTTTTGCACAGAATCCGGGCGTGCGCTGGTTTTGCACAGAATCCTGGCGTGCGCTGGTTTTGCACAGAATCCTGGCGTGCGCTGGTTTTGCACAGAATCCTGGCGTGCGCTGGTTTTGCACAGAATTACTAAATTTTCCTACCAAATGTGACGGAAAGTTTAGATTTTAATAAGGACTCGGAGGCGAGTATTTGCATCAACTTCTTTTATTGCACCCACAGCAGCAAAAGATGAATGCAATGAACACAAGAAAAAATAAACATAGGGGCATCCCCCCCAGCGGGGAGGTCCCAACCCCAGTCCTTGGTACCACCCCCAAGTTTATATATATCCTGAGCAGGAGCAGCTTAAGCCTCTTCTTTAGCAGCTAACTTTAAAGAAACCAAAACGGCCAACAGCGGCGAACGAAGAGCCAATGGCGGCAAACGAGGAACCGAACCAGTCGGGAAGTGAAGTCTCGCAGCATTCATGAGGCTGACGAGAACACAAACACGAGCCAGGCATTAGAACAGGGAACCCGTCAGGAACCCAACAACGAGCACCCACCCACCGGTTGGAAGCGGTCCATCATATCTACATAAGGGGACATCCCAAAAGTGGACAGAAAGGTTAAAACCCCGTCAAATGGATTCCTCTCCCGTCACCCATCAAAATGGCAGAAGGAACAAACCACAAGTAAAAACTCGATGTTCAATGATTTATTAGCAGTATATAGTCAAACAATAGAACGGGAGGGTGTGGTGGGAAATACTCGCCTCCGAGTCCTTATTAAAATCTAAACTTTCCGTCACATTTGGTAGGAAAATTTAGTAATTTCAATACAGGAACTCGGAGGCTCCTATTTGCAGTTTAACGCACCAGAGCCTGAGACATATGGGTGAGCGGGCGGAAATAAAAACGGCGAAAGGTAGATTCCTGCGACCAATTTGCCGCTTTCATCAAATCCTCAAGTCTACAACCCGAAGCAAACGCCTTGGAGGCCGCGGCCCCCCTCATAGAGTGCGCCCCAAAGCGCGACCACAACGCCTGCCAAATCCAAAAGCCATCGGGCACCTCGCCAACGTAGAGGAGCACACCGGGCATGCGGAGCCCGGAAAGACACAAACAACGGAGAAACCGGGGCATCACGGGGACACCGTGCGAGTTTCATAGTCTGAAGACACCGCACCGGGCACAATTGAGGATCACCAGCGAAAGCGGGGTAGAACACTGAACGAATAGCCGTCTTCGTACGTCTGGAAACATCAAACCGAACCCCTTCCGGTGTAAAGGAACGGACCTGGAAGTCCAGGGCCCTAACATCGCCCACACGCTTGCAGGAAATCAGACATAACAAGACTAACAACTTGGCAGATAATTCTTTCAATGACAGATCGTCATTAGCCGGCCAGCCACGCAAAAACTCGAGCACCAAAGAAACGTCCCAGGTCGAGGAATATCGAGGGCCGGAGGCCGGGAGAGACGAACACCTTTGAGTAAGCGACACACCAGGGCATGGCAACCCACCGGGACGCCCTCCAAACCAACCTGACCAGCCGAGATCGCCGAGCGATACACATTGATAGTCCGGAAAGCCAAACCCGAATCAAACAGGGACGACAGAAAATTCAACACCACCATTACAGGGGCAGTAAGGGAATCGTGGCCCCGTCCCAAACACCAGCGGTGCCAATGGTCCCATGCCGACTTATAGGGGTTCCGTGTGCCTGGAGCCCAGGCCTGTTGTAGTAGGGAAGCCGTTCCCTCCGAAACGTCTGCGGTTTGCCAGGCGAACCTGAAACCAACCACGCTACAAACGTCAACCGATCCCCCATTACCAAGGGATGTGGTAGGTCCTCCGGGTCTGACAGCAGGTTCGTTGGGCAGGGCAGCACCCTCGGCACATCTATCGCCAGTTCCAACAGGTCGGGATGCCAGGGTTGGGACTGCCAGAATGGGGTCAGGAGTACCAACTCCGCCCCTTGCTCTCTCAGCGCGGATAAAACTCTGCATAATATCCGAAACGGAGGGAAGGCGTAATGACGACCCTGCGGCCATCGAAGCTTCAGGGTATCTGTGGCCACTGCCTTCGGGTCCGGGCGCCAGCTGAAGAAATCCGGCAATTGATGATTCAGTCTGGACGCAAAGAGATCTACTTGCAGTGGACCCCAGAGAGTAGCGATGTTGTCGAAAACTGATGGTAGTAGACGCCAGTCCCCGCTGTCTGTCAGATGGCGAGAATTTCAGTCCGCCACCGTGTTGCACAGGCCTGGGATGAATTCGGCCACTATGAAGAGTCCTTTCTGCAGGCAGAATTCCCATAGGTCGCGGGCCGTGGATGTCAAGTCTCGAGATCGAGTGCCCCCAGGGCATTGACATAACGGACCGCCGCCTTGTTGTCCATGCGTATCAGAACGCATTGAGCTCCGGGTCTGGCGAAGCATTGAATTGCGAAGAACGCTGCTAAGAGTTCCAGCACGTTGATATGGGCCTCTGCTTCTGAGGGGGACCACCGACCTCCTGTCTCCAGATGCCCGCATCGGGCGCCCCAGCCCCTGCGGCTGGCATCCGACTCTATAGTCATAGTCGGGATCGGGTCCATCACTGGACGAGAGTTACATCTGGTCCAGTCGGAGAGCCACCAGCGGAGGTCTTCCCTCGCCTCGTCTGATAGCCTCACCTTCTGCGAGTAGTCTGGATTCAAACGGAGAAAACGGGCCTTCCAGGTCTGGAGTGCCCGATAGTGTAGGGGAGCAGGAAGAATTGCCAAGCGAGTTGCCGCGAGGACTCCGATGACTCGAGCCAGGGATCGCAGTGACGGAGCAGGGTTCCTTAATAGAGAGCGTACGTCCTTCCGAAGGGAGCGGACCTTGGACGGTGGAACACTGAGGGTCATGGCGACGGAGTCGACAAGAAATCCCAGGAACTCTATGCTCCGGGTTGGCACCAATAAGGATTTCTCCTGATTTATCAGAAATCCCAGGTCTTGCAATAGGGAAATTGTCCACTTTAGATGGAGTCTCAGTAGGTCGATGGAATTTGCCATTAACAGGACATCGTCCAGGTAGATGACTAGATGGACTCCCCGGGCGCGCAGGGAGGCAATGACCGGCTTCATGAGTTTTGGGAAGCACCACGGAGCTGAGGCGAGGCCGAATGGGAGGCAGGTGAACCGCCATACGTGATTTCGCCATATGAAACAGAGGTAATTGCGGGACGCGTGCGCCATAGGCACGGACAGGTATGCGTCCTTTAAATCCAGTTTTACCATCCAATCTCTGTAAACTAGAGTTTCCCTGAGGGTGTGTATGCCCTCCATCTTGAAGTGGTTGTATTCCACTCCCACATTGAGGTCTCTCAGATTTATCACCGGCCTCATGTCGCCCCCTTTCTTGGGCACCAAGAACAGATTGCTTACAAAGCAGGGCCCCTCCGGAGTCACCTCCTCTATGGCTCCTTTGCTCCGCAGAGCTCGTACCTCCGCATCTACCAACGCCTCGTTGGCGATTGAGAATTTTAACGGTCGAGGAGGGTTTGTCTGAACCAGGGGCAGGTCGGTGAACGTGATGGGAAAACCCTGTACAGTGACCAGGACCCAAGGATCTGATGTGAGCCTTTCCCATGTGTGTGAAGCGTGCAATGCGACCCCCAATAACCACATTTAAATGAGGAATAATCTGAGGTAGTCTCACCTGCTCCATGACGGGGATACTGGAAACCACGGCCACCTCGGAAGCCACGTCCACGCCAGGGACGGGAACAAACTCCGGCAAAGCCTGCAGGCTGATTGTAAGTGGCTGAATTAAAGGAGCCTCTGTCGGTGCCCGAAGCACCTCTCCTGCCAGCAAAGCGGCCCCTTCCTCTGCCAGCTCTTCCAAAAACTCGATTAGGGGAAAAAAAAAAATTCATATTTGCCTCCACTTTGTCCAACTGGGTGAAAGTGCCAGAGTACGATCCCAGGTTTTTAATGGATTTTTCCCCAAAAAGGAGGCCCTTTTACAAAAATCTTTTACAGCCTGGGAGGTAAGATGTGTGTCCATGCGCATTAGCATCGACTTGCGCCTTTCGGCAGCGATTGCGGCATTAGCGCCCCCCAAGAGGCATAGGGACCTCTGTAGCCAGCCGGAGACATCTATAGGGTCTAAGGGGGTATCGTTTAGACGGGCGTCCTCCAACGAGTCCAGGAGGAAAATTAATGGAGCCGCCACATCCAGGACCTTGTCCTCACAAAGACGCAGAGCATGTTCAATGCCACGTTTGGCCGACCAACCTTTAACGGCGAGGAAGTCAGCCATGTCCTCATCTACTTTGGGCGTGAGGCATGTTTTCCCCGCTGTGGTGGGGGCGGAGGCATTAGGCCTTGAAATTGGCTTTCGTAGCCTGATCCATAGGGGACCGCATGTTAGCGTCAACCCACATTTCCACATGTGGAAGGGGCGTCCAGGCCGAGGATCTCGGGTGTAAGACCTCAAAAGCGTGGAACATAGACTGGCCACGCGGGTCACACACCACATTTTTTTGAGACAACAGAGGTGGTGGTGGCGGGTTTTGCTCCCCATCGACTGTCAGGTCTGGATCATTCGGGGCGTGGATTTCTAACCCCTCATCCTCCCCGGACACGATGCCTTCTGAGTCCGTATATTCTGGGAGTTGGTCTGAATCCGCAGATTTGGACCGTTTCTCAAGAACCGCTACTGTTGCCCCGCGGTCAGGGGCTCTTTTACACGAGGCGACCTCGCTCGTCATTTTAGGCAAGTTTACAGGGTTGCCAGCCCCTCAAGGTGCTTGGTTTTAGCACTGCTCTTTGACCCAGAAGGGCCTGAAATCATGGGCACTGCCGAAGCAGGCGTCACATCAATAAGTTGGGTAGGGAGCCCAGGTTGTCTATTTAAGTTAGTGACAGAACTAACAGCATCATGCATTGATGATTTAAAGGCATCAGTTAAGGTGGACACAGCAGAGGACAAAGTGGATGCTATGAAGGCTTGGAGATTAGCTTCCAGGGTGGCAAAACGTACAGCCGTTTTGGAGATGCGTTTGGGTGGAGGAGTGGGGGAATCCCTGTCTGAGGGATCATGTACTTGCCGCACACTGGAAGCAGAGTCTGAGTCTGCCGCTGAGGAAGGGCTTCCCCGGCGAGGGAGCTGAGCGGGGCACATTGCAGCAAAGTCTGGAGCGTGTGTGTATTGTGTGTATCCCACGAGGCTGTTCGTGGAGTGAAGCGCGCAAAATTGAAATCCAAGATGGCGGCGCCGAGATCCCGCGAGATCTCGGCGCTCACCACAGGCTGTGAAGGACCCGAGGAGCCACGCGCTGAGATGGGAGCTCAAGCGTTGTTTCGGCTCGCAGGGTCACCGCGGCAACCAGTTCAAAGGGATAGTTAATAACTTACTAGCAGTAAATTCCGGGCACGCTGCCAAGCCGTATGAGACAACCGGCAGCGTCCTGGTCACGAGGGCACCCGACCCCCGCGGTGTTAGCCGGGGATAGTCGGGGCCTCGAGTGCGATGAAATCAATGTAACTGTGTTCAAAGATAATAAGATCAACAGTAAAATACTTTTAAAACAGTAAATAAGGTAAACAGCAGAATTCTTTTAAGAGCAGTAAAAAAGATACTTAGCTGATGGGAGCAGCAAAAGAAGATTCTTAAGCTGCTCCCGCTCAGGATATATATAAACTTGGGGGTGGTACCAAGGACTGGGGTTGGGACCTCCCCGCTGGGGGGGGGGATGCCCCTATGTTTATTTTTTCTTGTGTTCATTGCATTCATCTTTTGCTGCTGTGGGTGCAATAAAAGAAGTTGATGCAAATAGGAGCATCCGAGTTCCTGAATTGAAATCCTGGCGTGCGCTGGTTTTGCACAGAGTCACTACGCACTATTATACTCGTGATGTGTGTGTGTGTGTGTGAGTCGGTGTGTGTGAGTCGGTGTGTGTGTGTGTGTGAGTCGGTGTGTGTGTGTGTGTGTGAGTCGGTGTGTGTGTGTGTGTGAGTCGGTGTGTGTGTGTGTGAGTCGGTGTGTGTGTGTGTGAGTCGGTGTGTGTGTGTGTGTGAGTCGGTGTGTGTGTGTGTGTGAGTCGGTGTGTGTGTGTGTGTGAGTCGGTGTGTGTGTGTGTGTGAGTCGGTGTGTGTGTGTGTGGTGTGTTGTGAGTCGGTGTGTGTGTGTGTGTGTGTGTGAGTCGGTGTGGTGTGTGGTGTGTGTGAGTCGGTGTGTGTGTGTGTGTGTGTGTGAGTCGGTGTGTGGTGTGTGTGTGTGAGTCGGTGTGTGCGAGTCGGTGTGTTGTGTGTGTGTGTGTGAGTCGGTGTGTGGTGTGTGTGAGTCGGTGTGTGTGTGAGTCGGTGTGGTGTTGTGTGTGTGAGTCGGGGTGTGTGTGTGTGTGAGTCGGTGTGTGTGTGTGGTGAGTCGGTGTGTGTGTGTGTGAGTCGGGTGTGTGTGTGTGAGTCGGTGGTGTGTGTGTGAGTCGGGTGTGTGTGTGTGTGAGTCGGGGTGTGTGTGTACATACATACATACATACATACGGGTCTCTCATACATACATACATACATACGGGTCTCTCATACATACATACATACGGGTCTCTCATACATACATACATACATACATACATACGGGTCTCTCATACATACATACATACATACATACGGTCTCTCATACATACATACATACATACGGGTCTCTCATACATACATACATACATACGGGTCTCTCATACATACATACATACATACATACATACGGGTCTCTCATACATACATACATACATACATACATACGGGTCTCTCTCATACATACATACATACATACATACATACGGGTCTCCCTCATACATACATACATACATACGGGTCTCTCATACATACATACATACGGGTCTCTCATGCGCGAGTCTGTGTGCGCGAGTCTGTGTGCGCGAGTCTGTGTGCGCGAGTCTGTGTGCGCGAGTCTGTGTGCGCGAGTCTGTGTGCGCGAGTCTGTGTGCGCGAGTCTGTGTGCGCGAGTCTGTGTGCGCGAGTCTGTGTGCGCGAGTCTGTTTCTGTCTGTGTGTGTGTCTATGTGTCTGTGTCTCTGTGTGTGTGTTTGTGTCTGTATCTGTGTGATTGTCTGTGTGTGTGTGTCTATGTGTATATGTGTGTGTGTTTCTGTGTGTGTGTGTGTGTGTCTATGTGTCTGTGTGTTTCTGTGTGTGTGATTGTGAGTGTCTGTGTGAGTGAGTGTGAGTGTGTGTGAGTGAGTCTCTGTGTGTGTGTGTGTCTCTGTGTGTGTGTGTGTCTGTGTGTGTGTGTGTGTCTGTGTGTGTGTGTGTGTCTCTGTGTGTGTGTGTGTGTCTCTGTGTGTGTGTGTGTGTCTCTGTGTGTGTGTGTGTCTCTGTGTGTGTGTGTCTCTGTGTGTGTGTGTGTGTGTGTCTCTGTGTGTGTGTGTGTCTCTGTGTGTGTGTGTGTGTGTCTGTGTGTCTATGTGTATATGTGTGTGTGTGTGTGTGTCTATGTGTATATGTGTGTGTGTGTGTGTGTGTCTATGTGTATAGTGTGTGTGTGTGTGTGTGTCTATGTGTATATGTGTGTGTGTGTGTGTCTATGTGTATATGTGTG
>RXON01004598.1:0-12500 GCA_009667805.1 Leptobrachium leishanense | reverse complement strand
TCTCATACATGCATACATACATACGGGTCTCTCATACATACATACATACGGGTCTCTCATACATACATACATACGGGTCTCTCATACATACATACATACGGGTCTCTCATACATACATACATACGGGTCTCTCATACATACATACATACGGGTCTCTCATACATACATACAATACGGGTCTCTCATAATACATCATCATACGGGGTCTCTCATACATACATACATACGGGTCTCTCATTACATACATCATACAGGTCTCTCATACATACATACATACAGGTCTCTATCATAATAATGTCTCTCAGTACATACATAAATACATACATACATACGGGTCTCTCATACATACATACATACGGGTCTCTCATACATACATAAATACATACATACATACGGGTCTCTCATACATACATAAATACATACATACATACATACAGGTCTCTCATACATACATACATACGGGTCTCTCATACATACATACATACATACATACGGGTCTCTCATACATACATACATACATACATACGGGTCTCTCATACATACATACATACATACAGGTCTCTCATACATACATAAATACATACATACATACATACATACGGGTCTCTCATACATACATACATACATACGGGTCTCTCATACATACATACATACATACGGGTCTCTCATACATACATACATACATACGGGTCTCTCATACATACATACATACATACATACATACATAAATACATACATACAGGTCTCTCATACATACATAAATACATACATACATACAGGTCTCTCATACATACATACATACGGGTCTCTCATACATACATACATACATACATACATAAATACATACATACATACATACAGGTCGTCTCTTATACATACATACATAATAACAGGTCTCATCAACATACTACATACATACGGGTCTCTCATACATACATAAATACATACATACATACGGGTTCATCATACATACATATCGGGTCTCTCATACATACATACATAATACATACATACGGGTCTTCATACATACATACATACATACGGGTCTCTCATTATACATACATACATACATACATACGGGTCTCTCATACATCATACATACATACATACATACATACGGGTCTCTCTCATACATACATACATACATACGGGTCTCTCATACATACATACATACATACATACAGGTCTCTCATACATACATACATACGGGTCTCTCATACATACATACATACATACAGGTCTCTCATACATACATACATACATACAGGTCTCTCATACATACATACATACATACGGGTCTCTCATACATACATACATACGGGTCTCTCATACATACATACATACGGGTCTCTCATACATACATACATCATACATACATACATACGGGTCTCTCATACATACATACATACATACAGGTCTCTCATACATACATAAATACATACATACATACAGGTCTCTCATACATACATACATACGGGTCTCTCATACATACATTACATACATAACATAAATACATACATACATACATACAGGTCTCTCATACATACATACATACATACAGGTCTCTCATACATACATACATACAGGTCTCTCATACATACATACATACATACGGGTCTCTCATACATACATAAATACATACATACATACGGGTCTCTCATACATTACATACACATACGGGGTCTCTCATACATACATAAATACATACAATACATACGGGTCTCTCATCATACATACATACATACGGGTCTCTCATACATACATACATACATACATACATACATACGGGTCTCTCATACATACATACATACATACATACATACATACGGGTCTCTCTCATACATACATACATACATACGGGTCTCTCTCATACATACATACATACATACGGGTCTCTCTCATACATAAATCATACATACATACGGGTCTCTCATACATACATACATACATACATACAGGTCTCTCATACATATACATAGGGTCTCTCATACATACATACATACATACAGGTCTCTCATACATACATACATACATACAGGTCTCTCATACATACATACATACATACGGGTCTCTCATACATACATACATACATACATACGGTCTCTCATACATACATACATACGGGTCTCTCATACATACATACATACGGGTCTCTCATACATACATAACATACATACATACATACATACGGGTCTCATACATACATACATACATACAGGTCTCTCATACATAAATAATACATACATACAGGTCTTCATAATACATACATACATACGGGTCTCTCATACATACATACACATACGGGTCTCTCATACATACATACATACATAATAATACATATACATACATACAGGTCTCATACATACATACATACATACAGGTCTCTCATACATACATACATACATACAGGTCTCTCATACTACATACATACATACGGGTCTCTCATACATACATACATACATACGGGTCTCTCATACATACATAAATACATACATACATACGGGTCTCTCATACATACATACATACGGGTCTCTCATACATACATACATACATACATACATACATACGGGTCTCTCATACATACATACATACGGGTCTCTCATACATACATACATACATACATATACATACGGGTCTCTCATACATACATACATACATACATACATACATACATACGGGTCTCTCTCATACATACATACATACATACGGGTCTCTCTCATACATACATACATACATACATACAGGTCTCTCATACATACATACATACGGGTCTCTCATACATACATACATACATACAGGTCTCTCATACATACATACATACAGGTCTCTCATACATACATACATACATACAGGTCTCTCATACATACATACATACATACAGGTCTCTCATACATACATACACACATACGGGTCTCTCATACATACATACACACATACATACATACGGGTCTCTCATACATACATACACACATACATACATACAGGTCTCTCATACATACATACACACATACGGGTCTCTCATACATACATACATACACACATACATACATACGGGTCTCTCATACATACATACATACGGGTCTCTCATACATACATACATACGGGTCTCTCATACATACATACATACGGGTCTCTCATACATACATACATACGGGTCTCTCATACATACATACATACATACATACATACATACGGGTCTCTCTCATACATACATACAGGTCTCTCATACATACATACATACGGGTTTCTCATACATACATACATACATACAGGTCTCTCATACATACATACATACATACAGGTCTCCCATACATACATACATACAGGTCTCCCATACATACATAGATACATACGGGTCTCACATACATACATACATACGGGTCTATCTCATACATTACATACATACATACATACATACATACATACATACGGGTCTATCTCATACATACATACATACATACATACGGTCTCTCTCATACATACATACGGGTCTATCTCATTACATACATAAACGGGTCTCTCTCATACATACATACATACGGGTCTCTCTCATACATACATACACGCACAGGCTCTGCGCACACGCACAGGCTCTGCGCACACGCACACAAAGGCTCTGCGCACACACACACTGGCTCTGCGCGCACGCACACAGGCTCTGCACGCATGCATACACAGGCTCTGCATGCGCACACACACACACACACACACACACACACACATACATAGGCTGAGGCTCTTCTCACACGCTCTGCTCTCTCTCTCATACATACATACATACATACGGGTCTCTCTCATACATACATACATACATACGGGTCTCTCTCATACATACATACATACATACACATACATACATACGGGTCTCTCTCATACATACATACATAAGGGTCTCTCTCATACATACATACATACGGGTCTCTCTCATACATACATACATACATACATACATACATACGGGTCTCTCTCATACATACATACATACGGGTCTCTCTCATACATACATACATACGGGTCTCTCTCATACATACATACATACGGGTCTCTCATACATACATACGGGTCTCTCATACATACATACGGGTCTCTCACATACATACATACGGGTCTCTCACATACATACATACGGGTCTCTCTCATACATACATACATACGGGTCTCTCTCATACATACATACATACATACATACGGGTCTCTCTCATACATACATACATACATACATACGGGTCTCTCTCATACATACATACATACGGGTCTCTCTCATACATACATACATACGGGTCTCTCTCATACATACATACATACATACGGGTCTCTCATACATACATACATACATACGGGTCTCTCATACATACATACATACATGTCTCATACATACATACATACATACGGGTCTCTCATACATACATACATACATACGGGTCTCTCTCATACATACATACATACGGGTCTCACATACATGTGGGTCTCTCTCATACATACATACATACATACATACATACGGGTCTCTCTAATACATACGGGTCTCTCATACATACATACATACATACATACGGGTCTCATGCATACATACATACATACGGGTCTCTCATACATACATACATACATACATACATACGGGTCTCTCTCATACCATATACATACATACATGCGGGTCTCTCTCATACACACATACATACGGGTCTCTCTCATACACACATACGGGTGTCTCTCTCATACATACGGGTCTCTCTCATACATACATACGGGTCTCTCTCATACATACATACATACATACGGGTCTCTCTCATACATACATACATACATACGGGTCTCATTCATACATACATACGGGTCTCTCATTCATACATACATACGGGTCCCTCATTCATACATACATACGGGTCCCTCATTCATACATACATACGGGTCCCTCATTCATACATACATACGGGTCCCTCATTCATACATACATACGGGTCCCTCATTCATACATACATACGGGTCCCTCATTCATACATACATACGGGTCCCTCATTCATACATACATACGGGTCCCTCATACATACATACATACGGGTCTCTCTCATACATACGGGTCTCTCTCATACATACATACATACATACATACATACGGGTCTCTCTCATACATACATACATACGGGTCTCTCTCATACATACATACATACGGGTCTCTCTCATACATACATACATACGGGTCTCTCTCATACATACATACATACGGGTCTCTCTCATACATACATACATACATACGGGTCTCTCTCATACATACATACATACGGGTCTCTCTCATACATACATACATACGGGTCTCTCTCATACATACATACATACGGGTCTCTCTCATACATACATACATACGGGTCTCTCTCATACATACATACATACGGGTCTCTCTCATACATACATACATACGGGTCTCTCTCATACATACATACATACTGGTCTCTCACATACATACATACGGGTCTCTCACATACATACATACGGGTCTCTCACATACATACATACGGGTCTCTCACATACATACATACGGGTCTCTCACATACATACATACGGGTCTCTCACATACATACATACGGGTCTCTCACATACATACGGGTCTCTCACATACATACGGGTCTCTCACATACGGGTCTCTCACATACATACGGGTCTCTCACATACATACGGGTCTCTCACATACATACGGGTCTCTCACATACATACATACGGGTCTCTCATACATACATACATACGGGTCTCTCATACATACATACATACATACATACAGGTCTCCCATACATACATACATACATACAGGTCTCCCATACATACATACATACGGGTCTCTCATACATACATACATACGGGTCTCTCATACATACATACATACATACATACATACGGGTCTCTCTCATACACACATACGGGTCTCACATACATACATACATACATACATACATACATACGGGTCTCTCTCATACATACATACATACGGGTCTCTCTCATACATACATACGGGTCTCTCACATACATACATACGGGTCTCTCACATACATACATACGGGTCTCTCACATACATACATACGGGTCTCTCACATACATACATACGGGTCTCTCACATACATACATACGGGTCTCTCACATACATACATACGGGTCTCTCACATACATACATACGGGTCTCTCACATACATACATACGGGTCTCTCACATACATACATACGGGTCTCTCACATACATACATACGGGTCTCTCACATACATACATACGGGTCTCTCACATACATACATACGGGTCTCTCATACATACATACGGGTCTCCCATACATACATACATACGGGTCTCCCATACATACATACATACATACATACGGGTCTCCCATACATACATACATACATACATACAGGTCTCCCATACATACATACATACAGGTCTCCCATACATACATACATACATACATACATACGGGTCTCCCATACATACATAGATACATACGGGTCTCACATACATACATACGGGTCTATCTCATACATACATACATACATACATACATACGGGTCTATCTCATACATACATACATACGGGTCTCTCTCATACATACATACATACGGGTCTCTCTCATACATACATACATACGGGTCTCCCATACATACATACATAGGGGTCTCTCTCATACATACATACATACGGGTCTCTCTCATACATACATACATACATACGGGTCTCTCTCATACATACATACATACATACGGGTCTATCTCATACATACATACGGGTCTATCTCATACATACATACGGGTCTATCTCATACATACATACGGGTCTATCTCATACATACATACGGGTCTATCTCATACATACATACGGGTCTATCTCATACATACATACGGGTCTATCTCATACATACATACATACATACGGGTCTCCCATACATACAGGTCTCCCATACATACATACATACAGGTCTCCCATACATACATACATACAGGTCTCCCATACATACATACATACAGGTCTCCCATACATACATACATACAGGTCTCCCATACATACATACATACGGGTCTCCCATACATACATAGATACATACGGGTCTCACATACATACATACATACGGGTCTATCTCATACATACATACATACGGGTCTCTCTCATACATACATACATACATACGGGTCTCTCTCATACATACATACGGGTCTATCTCATACATACATACATACATACGGGTCTCCCATACATACAGGTCTCCCATACATACATACATACAGGTCTCCCATACATACATACATACAGGTCTCCCATACATACATAGATACATACGGGTCTCACATACATACATACATACGGGTCTATCTCATACATACATACATACATACATACATACATACATACATACGGGTCTATCTCATACATACATACATACATACATACGGGTCTCTCTCATACATACATACGGGTCTATCTCATACATACATACATACGGGTCTCTCTCATACATACATACATACGGGTCTCTCTCATACATACATACATACGGGTCTCTCTCAACATACATACATACATACGGGTCTCTCTATACATACATACGGGTCTCTCTCATACATACATACGGGTCTCTCTCATACATACATACGGGTCTCTCTCATACATACATACGGGTCTCTCTCATACATACATACGGGTCTCTCTCATACATACATACGGGTCTATCTCATACATACATACGGGTCTATCTCATACATACATACATACGGGTCTATCTCATACATACATACATACGGGTCTATCTCATACATACATACATACGGGTCTATCTCATACATACATACATACGGGTCTATCTCATACATACATACATACGGGTCTATCTCATACATACATACATACGGGTCTCTCTCATACATACATACATACATACGGGTCTCTCTCATACATACATACGGGTCTCTCTCATACATACATACGGGTCTCTCTCATACATACATACGGGTCTCTCTCATACATACATACGGGTCTCTCTCATACATACATACGGGTCTCTCTCATACATACATACGGGTCTATCTCATACATACATACGGGTCTATCTCATACATACATACATACGGGTCTATCTCATACATACATACATACGGGTCTATCTCATACATACATACATACGGGTCTATCTCATACATACATACATACGGGTCTATCTCATACATACATACATTACGGGTCTATCTCATACATACATACATACGGGTCTATCTCATACATACATACGGGTCTATCTCATACATACATACGGGTCTATCTCATACATACATACGGGTCTATCTCATACAATACATACGGGTCTATCTCATACATACATACGGGTCTCTCTCATACATACATACGGGTCTCTCTCATACATACATACGGGTCTCTCTCATACATACATAGGTCTCTCTCATACATACATACGGGTCTCTCTCATACATACATACGGGTCTATCTCATACATACATACGGGTCTATCTCATACATACATACATACGGGTCTATCTCATACATACATACATACGGGTCTATCTCATACATACATACGGGTCTATCTCATACATACATACGGGTCTATCTCATACATACATACGGGTCTATCTCATACATACATACGGGTCTATCTCATACATACATACGGGTCTATCTCATACATACATACGGGTCTATCTCATACATACATACGGGTCTATCTCATACATACATACGGGTCTATCTCATACATACATACGGGTCTATCTCATACATACATACGGGTCTATCTCATACATACATACGGGTCTATCTCATACATACATACGGGTCTATCTCATACATACATACGGGTCTATCTCATACATACATACGGGTCTATCTCATACATACATACGGGTCTTATCTCATACATACATACGGGTCTATCTCATACATACATACGGGTCTATCTCATACATACATACATACGGGTCTCTCATACATACATACATACGGGTCTCTCATACATACATACATACATACATGTCTCTCATACATACATACATACATACATGTCTCTCTCATACACACATACGGGTCTCTCTCATACATACGGGTCTCTCTCATACATACATACATACGGGTCTCCTCTCCATACATACATACATACATACGGGTCTCTCATACATACATACATACATACGGGTCTCATTCATACCTACATAAGGGTCTCATTCATACATACATACATACGGGTCTCTCATTCATACATACATACGGGTCTCTCATCATACCATACATACGGGTCTCTCATTCATACATACATACGGGTCTCTCATTCATACATACATACGGTCTCTCATTCATACATACATACGGGTCCCTCATTCATACATACATACGGTCGGGTCCCTCATTCATACATACATACGGGTCCCTCATACATACATACGGGTCCCTCATTCATACAACATACGGGGTCCCTCATTCATACATACATACGGGTCCCTCATACATACATACGGGTCCCTCATACATACATACATACGGGTCTCTCTCATACATACGGGTCTCTCTCATACATACATACATACATACGGGTCTCTCTCATACATACATACATACATACGGGTCTCTCTCATACATACATACGGGTCTCTCTCATACATTCATACATACATACATACGGGTCTCACATACATACATACGGTCGTCTCTCATACATACATACATACCGGGTTCTCTCTCATACCATACATACGGTTCTCTCACATACATACATACATACATACGGGTCTCTCACATACATACATACGGGTCTCTCACATACATACATACGGGTCTCTCACATACATACATACGGGTCTCTCACATACATACATACGGGTCTCTCACATACATACGGGTCTCTCACATACATACGGGTCTCTCACTACATACGGGTTCATTCACTACATACGGGTCTCACATACATACATAGGGTGGGTCTCTACATACATACGGGTCTCTCACATACATACGGGTCTCTCACATACATACGGGTCTCTCACATACATAACGGTCTCTCACATACATACGGGTCTCTACATACATACGGGTCTCTCACATACATACGGGTCTTACATACATACATACATACATACATACGCTACGGGTCTCTCACATACATACATACGGGTCTCTCACATTACATACATACGGGTCTCTCACATACATACATACGGGTCTCTCACATACATACATACGGGTCTCTCACATACATACATTACGGGTCTCTCACATACATACATACGGGTCTCTCACATACATACGGGTCTCTCACATACATACGGGTCTCTCACATACATACGGGTCTCTCACATACATACGGGTCTCTCACATACATACGGGTCTCTCACATACATACATACGGGTCTCTCATACATACATACATACATACGGGTCTCTCTCATACATACATACGGGTCTCACATACATACATACATACATACATACATACATACATACGGGTCTCTCTCATACATACATACATACATACGGGTCTCTCTCATACATACATACGGCGTCTCTCACATACATACATACGGGTCTCTCACATACATTACATACGGGTCTCTCACATACATACATACGGGTCTCTCACATACATACATACGGGTCTCTCACATACATACGGGTCTCTCACATACATACGGGTCTCTCACATACATACATACGGGTCTCTCACATACATACATACGGGTCTCTCACATACATACGGGTCTCTCACATACATACGGGTCTCTCACATACATACGGGTCTCTCACATACATACATACATACATACGGGTCTCCCATACATACATACATACATACGGGTCTCTCCATACATACATACATACGGGTCTCTCATACATACATACATACGGGTCTCACATACATACATACGGGTCTCTCATACATACATACATACATACGGGTCTCTCTCATACATACATACGGGTCTCCACATACATACATACATAACATACATACCATACATAATACAAACATACATACGGGACTCTCACATACATACATACGGGTCTCTCACATACATACGGGTCTCTCACATACATACGGGTCTCTCACATACATACGGGTCTCTCACATACATACATACATACATACGGGTCTCCCATACATACATACATACATACGGGTCTCCCATACATACATACATACGGGTCTCTCATACATACATACATACGGGTCTCTCATACATACATACATACGGGTCTCTCATACATACATACATACATACGGGTCTCCCATACATACATACATACGGGTCTCTCATACATACATACATACGGGTCTCTCATACATACATACATACGGGTCTCTCATACATACATACATACATACGGGTCTCTCATACATACATACATACGGGTCTCTCATACATACATACATACATACGGGTCTCTCTCATACATACATACGGGTCTCACATACATACATACATACATACATACATACATACAAACATACATACGGGACTCTCACATACATACATACGGGTCTCTCACATACATACGGGTCTCTCACATACATACGGGTCTCTCACATACATACGGGTCTCTCACATACATACATACGGGTCTCTCACATACATACATACGGGTCTCTCACATACATACATACGGGTCTCTCACATACATACATACGGGTCTCTCATACATACATACATACATACGGGTCTCCCATACATACATACGGGTCTCTCACATACATACATACGGGTCTCTCATACATACATACATACATACGGGTCTCCCATACATACATACATACAGGTCTCCCATACATACATACATACGGGTCTCTCATACATACATACATACGGGTCTCTCATACATACATACATACATACGGGTCTCTCACATACATACGGGTCTCTCATAACATTACATACGGGTCTCTCACATACATACATACGGGTCTCTCACATACATACATACGGGTCTCTCACATACATACATACGGGTCTCTCACATACACATACGGGTCTCTCACATACATACATACGGGTTCTCACATACATACATACGGGTCTCTCACATACATACATACATACATACATACGGGTCTCTCATACATACAGGTCTCTCATACATACATACATACATACATACGGGTCTCTCACATACATACATACGGGTCTCTCACATACATACATACGGGTCTCTCACATACATACATACGGGTCTCTCACATACATACATACATACATACATACGGGTCTCTCATACATACATACATACATACAGGTCTCTCATACATACATACATACATACGGGTCTCTCACATACATACATAGGGTCTCTCACATACATACATACAGGTCTCTCATACATACATACAGGTCTTCATACATACATACATACATACATACATACATACATACATACATACATACATACGGGTCTCTCATACATACATATACATACGGGTCTCTCATACATACATACATACATACATACATACGGGTCTCTCATACATACATACATAC